>SKCR01031146.1:0-117542 GCA_019454045.1 Zanthoxylum bungeanum
TAAGGTTAGGATTAGGGTTAGGGTGTAAAATCTGGCCGGATTAGGGTATTAATTTCAAATTCTGCATCGGTCAACAGCTTTTTACAGCGAAAATTTGTCAAAATGGGTAGAAAATGTTGCCCATTCTGACAAACGCCTGACCCAACGATTTGGGGCAACTAGGCGGCGTGTTTTAGAATATTGATTGTATTTTTAAAGTTAATTTTCTAGAATTAGTTTCTGTTTAGAAATTATACCAACATATGGATATCGGTCTTCCCTATAGATGGATCTACTATGGTCCAATGAAGGAGGGTCTTACTATTGAAAAAACTTTACTTTTGAATGTTGACATGAAAAATGTCTAAAAATTGGGGGTTTCTTTATGTTGGTTATGGTTATTTATGAAAATAAAAATGTAACGATATCAAAGTTGTAGAAAGGTAGAGCTATACTTGGTTTGTTTGGTTTATTGGGATAACTTTTCATTTTCTTTATAATACTATTTTTTGACGTCCCAATGTTTGTGAACATTTGTCTTGAGAATAGCACTTTTTCCTGTTTCTATGAGTGGTAGCCTATATTGTCAAAGGCGGTAGGCGGGCAAGGCGTTTTGATAGTTCAACCCGCCCAAGCGCTGTCTAATCACCGTCCAAGCGGCGCCTTTGACAAGTCAAAGGGCGGGTCGACTAGTCAAACATGTAGAATTTTATCTAATATATAAGGAACCATAACTTACAATACCTAATGCGCCGCCTAAGTGTCATGCGGCAATATGAAAATCCCGCCCAAGTGTCGATTAGGCAGTGCCTATAACAGCATAGGTGGCAGCATGATGTGGCTATGATTGAACTCACTTGGTATCGTTTCTTCTTTTGTTAATGAGAGTCGGGTTACCCTTAGAGAGCAAGATATGACATGTCAAGGAAGCTATTGGGAATCCTGAAGAAACTTAAAGAGTGCGGTCCTTCATATTATCAGCTGTATCAACTTGTAAGACCTGAATGGGGGTTCCAATGGTTATGCTGATTGGATTATGCCAAGTACGACAAAACCCATGATATACAGGTAATAACTTCTAATGTTGATTTATTCATTAAGCTGACATTGGTGGCTGCTTCAGAATGTTGGACCCTTTGGTACATGCTAAATGATATACATTTTTTGTGATAAAACTGATTTTAAAATATGTTGGTAAAATTAACTTGCACATGATTGACATGTGTGATTGAAATCTGGGTAATAAATATTTGCAGAGAAAATGCAATTTGAAAAAAAAAAATACTTTTGAAATGACCCACTATCTTCGTGTCAAGTTTCTCAGTTTCATATCTGGTTCTTAAATTTTGAGAAGGTTATTTTGTGGACTCACTTATATCTACCATTGTCTACAAAGCTTTCTAGTTTAATGGGTCAATGGTAGCTTTTGTTGCTTCTTTGCTAATTGGTATGTTTGAAAATGGAGATAATTTGAAGTTTTAGGGCTTAACATTTTACAGGAAAACGTGTTTGAGGTTTGATCCTTAAATTATAAAAGATTTGTCTTCATGTGTAATACAATGGATATTAATATCATATTTTGATTGTATAGTTGTATTAACATACAATGGATACTGGTTTTAATATTTTTCACATTAACAATTCTCAGCGTGGCGGACACTCGTATATATTAAAATGCCTATTCGAGGCTAGATAGGACTATCTAACTATATTTTCTAACTTCAAATCCGCATTTTAAAATTTCCGGGAGTTTGCACTGGTGGACTCTTTTAGGAAATCTGATGCAGTTACTAATTCATGACCTCGCATATATAAAATGAAAATGGTGTAGCAATGCAGTTACTAATTCATGGTATTGCTGTGTTATTTTTAATAACTTGTCTAGACAAAGACCAAAATCTTATTCATTTGCGATTTGTCTAGATGGGACAAAAGGAACATATCTGGTGGATGCTATTTTGTATTTGTTGAGATTTTGTGAGTTTATATACCATTTTCTTATAAATAAACAATGTTATTATCAATCCATTGTTGTCTGAAGAGCATGCAAATACTACTTACTACGTCTGAAAATTCTTAATTGGCTAGTTGTAAATAGCCATAGGACTATGGAACAAAGAAAACCTATCGATGTCTTAGTTGTGTTACCGGAGGCTTTTGGGCAATTGGAATAGGAAAGCACTCAGCTTGGGGTATTTCGGGTAACATGATTGTTTGGTTTTGGAATATAGGTGGACTAACTGTAAATAAATGGAAACTGAGAGTTTTGTGGTTCAAAAAGGTTGAATCTAATCTCAAGCATCATTCTTAACATTTTTGTGCGGATACCGGACCTAAGCTTTAATTAGAAAACCTTTTGTTTGTGATTAGTCGTTATAATTCCCTAATCAAAAGGAGATCGAGGGTGGTGTATCGGGGACCCTTAGATGCAAAATTTGATGTATTTTTTAACTTGTTATTGCAGAAAACTGTTTTACTGGGAAAGTTTGTGCAGAGAACAGATTGGTCTTTGCCATTGTGCAGTGTGGCATGCAGGTACTGACATTGATACAAACCTAAATTTTGATAAGTGATTGTCTTTGTTACCTTGCTGTTCAAGTAGTGTGTAGGAAGTAATGTAGTTCAATTCATTCAGGACTGATGTTTGATTTACTTGATTTTTATATTCTTAGCTGAATCAATGTTTAAACATTGAGATAAAGGCAAAATCTACGCAAACTCCTTTTGTCTTTTCATCTCTGTACATGATATTAATTGTTATGGGGTCCAATGGGGATCCGACACGTGTCTTTTGAACAAGTATGAACCTTAGAAGAGAGGGAGAAGCTGTGTAAGGAAAGCCCCCCATTATGAAACAAAACAAACCTCCCTGGGAGCCATCCTTCCACCAAATTCACCCAATGGTTTCCACAAATATGTTTGTAAATCTCAAAATCAACATGATAGGTTATAAATTTACAGATGCATTAGTATTTTCCACACTATATTCTGAAGCCCATGATAGGCAAAAGCCAGAAAAATTATGTTTCATTTCAAATAAAACACTGGCTGTTTACAAACTTTTGCCTTCTTTTGCTACAAAGTGATGCTGTGGCCAAAACCTCCCAGACAGAAGTTATGGCTTTCTTTCCACCAACTTATAGGACAAAAGGAAGTATGCCATCACTCCGCTGGCCGAAAGAAGGTATATGTTGAACTGCACTCAGTCTTCGTAACCTGCATTTCATTGTTTAAATTTTGAGTAAGGTGGATTTAGGAAGAAAATACAATCAGGGAAAGAGATTTCCCAGTACCTTTCCACTGATAAACACACACAGGGCTCCTGGGGAAATATGAATTGTTTCAGATAACTGCGGTAAATTTTCAGTTATTGTCCCTGCTGTATAGAAACAAAGTTTTTTTTTGGGTTCATATCTATCAAAAAGATGCTTCCTAGAGTCCCGTACAATGATGATTCTCTGGTAAAAGCTTTGAACAAAATGCTATAGTTGTATAGGCAAGTTAAATTGAAAATTTTAATAAAAAGTGATTCCCTATTTTCTACACTGAAAAGCTTCTCCATCCTGATTCTGGAATGTTTTAAAGTATTCCCTCTTTTTGAAATTTTTACAGAATAGATATGCAGGAATATATTACAAAGCAATTATAATTAATAGGCTATATAATGTACAGCAGTGTTACTTAAAAATTGGAAGGAAAGTAATGATTTGATGGAGTATACCAACCTCTGAGTTACGAGGTAGTCCAGTAGGAAGAGCAGGAACTAGAGATGTCCACAGGATGGGGTCTACTAAGGGATCAATGGCATTATAGTTGGTCAGAAGTGGTGCAGACAAGAAAGGAGCCAACGGGAACACGTTTTTCTGAAGAGACAATCCCCCGGTCATTCCAAGTGCAGCTCCAAGTCTTTCACTCCTGACATCTTGTTCTGTTGATTTCTCAATGGCCTTACCATAGTCCATCTTGTTAATAAAAATTTTATTCTCATTTTCATCATTGTCAATGCTGCTTTCTTGCTTTTTTAATGCTTTCTCTTGGAAGTTCTTGTAGGCAGATGATTGTGACAGGATGCTCAAAGCTGATACAGCAGACCCTTTATGCTTCTTTCCACCAAGAGACACGCCTAAACGAGGCATCTGGAATGGTTCAGTAGGCTGGATATCCCATTCTGATTTCTTAAGTTCGCTACTGATGTCTTCGGCATAAGCATGTTTTCCCCCTTCAGATGATTTCGTGGCAGAATCTGCTTGACGAGTTCTGTTGGGCCCCCACCACTTGATGTAGCTTGTTAGATCAATTTTTCTATCAATGCAAAAACCACCCAAATATTCACTTTCAGAAGATGGATCATCAGCTGCATATGCAAGTGAGATAGAACCATCAAATGTTAGTGAGTGGAAAATTTTGAACAGAAATAAACCTATATCATTAATTTGCTAGCTAGCATCTAAATACGCAGGATTCTATTTTATTACTTAACAATCTTGATTAGTAGTCAAAGTTCTTAAACTAGAGCTTACCATAATGCGCATTGTTGAAGTATTCAGAACCAGCCATATGAGCAATTGAGGAGTCCCAACGACTAATTTGTTACAGAAGCACAGAATAACATCATTAATCATCTAAGTGGTGAAATAGGGTACTAAATTCTTCGTAGAACTTATGTAAATGAAAGTCTAATTTGTGCTACTAAGATACCTAGAGAGTCCACGATATTTGGAGATTCCTCGTGAGAAACCACTGCTTTTTCTGCAATGAACATCTAGTGTAAGCAACACTGTAATTTTGCACAGGCACATAATCCATACCATGCATACACATTTCAGACCATGTACAAACCTCCGAAGAGAAGCAAGGTAGTCCTCTCTTGAGACATTCTGCATCTCTTCCAAATCTCTTGTATAATCAGTAACCTTCATGAGACAATCAAATTCAAACTTGAATTGGACATGGGAATATCAGTGTGCAAATAAATTATTAACCTTAAATACCCAGGAAAATACAAAAACGCCTTTTTCACCCTTAAAACCTAGGTAATTGTTATAAGAAAAATCCCTTTTCCATACATTGAGTTTAAGAAGGCTTATACACACTTTGGAAAGGAAGGAAATCCGAATGCCTTGCTTATAAAAATTGACATGATAATCATTATTGATAAAAGATAGTACTTAGAAAGAAAAAAAGAGAGAAAATTCTCAAGCCATCAACTAAAAAAACATAAAGTAAAAAAGAAAAAACAACTATTCAGCTTTTTTTTTCCCCTCTACTAATACTAGGGGGAAGCAATTGGATCTAATAATTGCTAAAAATTGAAGAGGTTCAAATGATAGTTCTCTCACTGGAAAATTGATTAGAGTCCCTGGGCCCCAATACTTTAAGGCAGCAAGATCATATGCTCTAGCCGCAGCCTCTTCATCGTCATATGCCCCTGTAAATATATATTAGTTGATATGTGCTTACATAGAATAACACAGGCATCTGAAAGTTCAAAATATAAGCATATCAAGCCACCACTTACCCAAGTACACTGTCATAATGAATAATGCACCGAGCGTTCCATGCAAATTAAAGAGGAAAAAGCAAAATCAGTTTAAAGAATAAATCTGTTAGATTCATGAGCGGCAAATATATTAAAGAGTGCACAAGTAGAGAGAGAACCTTGCTTTCCCTTCTTATTCTGATTCTGATTCCATGTACTTTTATCCCAAAGGTGAGCTTCATAACGGCCAGTCCATCTATGCCTGATGTTTATGAATATAGAAACCAAAGCATTATTCAATGTCTGAAGTGAAAGGAATTACAAATTTAAAATCAACAGCCAATGAAGAAGAATATAGATACGAACCCCAAAAAAAATACAGTCAGATGATGAACCAAAATTGAATGCCATGACATGCCTAGGTGTTTCTAATCATACAAAACCAACAGCTACAGCCTAACAGCAATGAAGATCCAAACTAATCAGACACGAACATCCTTATCAAATTTGGACAAGAGTTGGCAGAAACTTAACTGACTTGAAGAGTCGGCCTAACGTTTCTCTCAAGTCTTTAGTTGTGAATTACAATTCTATTTTTCCTTTTAAAGTTTTAAAATCATAATGCTTTTGCTAATTTCAGAAATTGTTGTTCAATTTCTTTTACAGGATCCCTTAAATCCACAACCACTATAATCAACATTCAACATTTAGAAAATCAGTCAATCGTCTCATCATACAAACAGGATTCCGAATCAATCAGCTTTACAGCAAATAGTTAACAAAATCAGCCTTTCCATAGTCGAAAATCCATCTCACTAATTGATTCAGATCTTTCCTACAACTCTCCAAATAGCCCAAGTCTCCAAATTCAAGAATTTGCGAAACCATATCATCAAACACAGCATATTCCTCCCATATCTTAACCATCCAATTAACCAATTTTACAAGAACCCACTTCAATTAAACACCTTTTAATAAACATAAGCTAAAAAATTAACCAACCCATCAACGAAATCTCTTTACTGAAAACACAACACATAAACTTGTAGAGCAAGTAAATGTTAAAAAAAAAAAAAAAATGACCTGGTGACTCCACGATAAATGGAGCTGCGTTTACCAGCAGTACAAGGAGGCATTCTACTGATGCGTTCTTTAGCAGTGCAGCCTCTCTCTTTCTTTGCTTTCTTTAATCCTCTGTAAAGTAACAGCTGATCATTTGCTATCACTGCCTCTGAACTTTCGCCGCCGCCGCCGCCGCTACAACTACCCACTTCGTGTTTCAACCCAGGATCTGATGACGAAGACGCCATCATTCAATTCAATTAAGTTTTCACCCCAAAGAAACCCTAACCCTAAGAGAGAGAAAATCACACTGTAACAAGAGAGCGAGTGTATGAGAGTTGATTTTTTTTTTTTTATTTGGAAGTGGGGGAAGCAAAACTACAGTGAGAGTGTGAACATGTGTGTAATTACGAGATAGCCCTTGGTTATTGTTTTGAATGACGAGATGAATATGATTGTTGATTATTTGGTAAAATGGATATAACGGCTAGAATGGGGTTGAGGGTGATTTTGTCATTTAGTATGCATGCATAACGGTTAAGATTTTTAATTATTTTGCCGTCTGAAGGGTGAGTCGGGTCCGGTTTTGGTTTCCTCTTGCAACGGATTTTCAGGGGTGGTTTGAGTGAGTTGAATCGGGCGAGTGGGTGAGTTTCTTAAGGTAATTTGTGTCAAGATTCATTCATTTATTTGATTTGGTTTATATTAAAGAAATATGAATTTGAAAAAATTAATTCATATAGTAAATAAATCTATTTTATTCGATTCATTCATTAAATGAATCAAATACGAATTTAAACTTACTGATTTATTTATTCATTAAGAATTTATTTATTACTTTTCTTTATTATTTTTTTAGTGGGTGAGTTTCACAATGGGCGAAAGATGGCAGATGTCCCTCATTTAATCTGAAATTTTATTAAAATATTTCTTTTAAATTAATAAAAATATGATTTGTTAATGAAATAATTTTATTTTACCTCCACTAAAATGAAAAATATTTATCACTTTTTATGAAAAATAAATTTTATCCCTATTAAATTAAAGTTTTGATTTCGCCATTATACTTGATGATACTAAAACCTTTTCAAAGTTGAAATGGGCATTAGAGAGAAAAATAAGTGGGTGAACAAATTGATAAACAGTTATATATAAAACTAGCTTAGAGCTCACGCGATGCGCATGTTTATTTAATTTGATTTTTGGTGTATGATTGTAGAGAATAAAAAATAATATCAAAAATATCAAATTATGAATAAATATTTTGTAAAACAAATAAAAAAATCATGTAACAGACTAATTAATATGAAGTAATGGTTTCATATTAAAAGTAAATTTTCAGAGAGGTAATGGGTATGTATAAAAGTAGAATTATCCTGCAAAGCATAACAAATCATGAGACTTTTAAGTTATTAATAGATGATACAATGGGCAATTAAAACAAAAAAAATGTTTCATGTAGAAAAGCAACTTTGCCAGATAATAATCTAAGAATCAATTATAAATAAAGGATTTAATTATAAATGTATGTATTTAAAATTGAAAATTAATGTATATAATTAAAATATATATTTTTATTAATAAAAATCAGGCTCATATTTTTTTGCCTAAGCCAACCCAAACCCAGGCCCTAAAAAATATCTTAAGAACAGGTTCTGGATTTTCTACCACCCTTATATTGAATAATCATTTTCAAAAATAATAATCTCGAAAATGGAAAAAGTAAAACTTGTTCGGTAAAAATATCTTTTTACAATAAATTCATAAACTAAATATTATGTAATAATTAATAATTTTGTATTCAATTACGAGATAGCCCTTGGTTATTGTTTTGAATGACGAGATGAATATGATTGTTGATTATTTGGTAAAATGGATATAACGGCTAGAATGGGGTTGAGGGTGATTTTGTCATTTAGTATGCATGCATAACGGTTAAGATTTTTAATTATTTTGCCGTCTGAAGGGTGAGTCGGGTCCGGTTTGGGTTTCCTCTTGCAAGTGCAACGGATTTTCAGGGGTGGTTTGAGTGAGTTGAATCGGGCGAGTGGGTGAGTTTCTTAAGGTAATTTGTGTCAAGATTCATTCATTTATTTGATTTGGTTTATATTAAAGAAATATTAATTTAAAAAAATTGATTTGTATAGTAAATAAATCTATTCGATTCGATTTATTCATTAAACGAATCAAATACAAATTTAAGTTCACCGATTTATTTATTCATTGAGAATTTATTTATTGCTTTCTTTTATTAGTTTTTGTTATTTTTTTAATGGGTGAGTTTCACAATATGGGCGAAAGATGACAGATGTCAGATGTCCCTTAAATTTTATTAAAATATTTCTTTTAAATTAATAAAAATATAGTTTATTAATGAAATAATTTTATTTTGTCACCACCAAAAAGAAAAATATTTATCACTTTTTATGAAAAATAAATTTTATCTCTATTGAATTAAAGTTTTGATTTCGCCATTATACTTGATGATACTAAACCCTTTCAAAGTTGAAATGGGCATTTTTTAGCGGTTAAGACTTTTTTTAATATTGCGAGAAAAATAAGTGGGTGAACAAATTGATAAACAGTTATATATAAAACTAGCTTAGAGCTCACGCGATGCGTATGTTTATTTAATTTGATTTTTGGTGTATGATTGTAGAGAATAAAAAATAATATCAAAAATATCAATTATGAATAATTATTTTGTAAAACAAATAAAAAATAATGTAACGGTCTAATTAATATGAAGTAATGGTTTCATATTAAAAGTAAATTTTCAGAGAGGTAATGGGTATGTATAAAAGTAGAATTATCCTGCAAAGCATAACAAATCATGAGACTTTTAAGTTATTAATAGATGATACAATGGGCAATTAAAACAAAAAAAAAAAATGTTTCATGTAGAAAAGCAACTTTGCCAGATAATAATCTAAGAATAATTATAAATAAAGGATTTAATTATAAATGTATGTATTTAAAATTGAAAATTAATGTATATAATTAAAATATATATATATTTATTAATAAAAATCAGGCTCATGTTTTTTTTGCCTAAGCCAACCCAAACCCAGGCCCTAAAAAATATCTTAAGAACAGGTTCTGGATTTTCTACCACCCTTATACTGAATAATCATTTTCAAAAATAATAATCTCGAAAATGGAAAAAGTAAAACTTGTTCGGTAAAAATATTTTTTTACAATAAATTCATAAACTAAATATTATGTAATAATTAATAATTTTGTATTCAATTAATAATAATTTATTATAAAATTATTATTTATGATTAATCATTTTATTGGTACTATATATTATTATATAATAGTCATTAGTAATTAAATTAATTAATTATTTTAATTAATTTAATTACTAATGATTATTACTTTTATTAGTGTTATTGAATAATAATAATAATTATTATATTATTATTATTTTAATATTATATAATTATAATTTTGTTTATTATTAATTACTATTATTATTTTATGTAATATAAGCTATAATTACTATTATGTTAATATTATATTTGTTGATGGTGTTTTCAAGCGCTACAACATTTAAAGCAGCACGACAAGGACAAAAGGGTAAATTCTCTGTCTGGCTGAGATCATCTAGCCGACCCGACCAGTTCATGTGAAAACCGACCACTATGGTTCGGGTGACCGAGCACTATAGATGTCGGCAGGAACGCTCTCAGCATAAAAGATTGTCATGGCCGACCTCATTAAGACCGACCAGATGACGGACCGTGTTCAAGACAACAGCACCCCATTCTTATGGATAAGATAAGGAAGATATCCTACTTTCGCAAGGAGAGAGAGTCAGAATCCAAAAGGGAATACGGAAGAAAAAGGCAATACCGGATCAGGAAACCCTACAAGAAGAGAAGATTGAGTCCAAATAGGATTTCTTATGCAAATAGGAATCTGATTTCTGTATTATTATAAATAGAAGGGTAGAGCATGTGTAAAGGCATCTGAAAATCATCACAAAAGGGAGAGATTAGAACCATCAAGCTCTGATTTGTAAAAGCAAAGAGGAGACCTGAGGGGTATATTTGAGTAATAAAAAGCACCATCCTGTTCTTGCCCGTGGACGTAGGTCGGATCCCAAAATCCACCGAACCACGTTAAAACACCTTGTCTGATTGGCGTATTTTCTTGTTTTCCGCTAAATTTGCCTTTGGTCCCCCATAACCAAACAAATTCACTATTGAAGGAGGATTACCTCGGGAGTGATATTCCAATATTACCCTGAGACCAAAATCCGCCGTCAACAGTTGGCGCCGTCTGTGGGGAACTTCACAAAAAGCAGTTCACGTGATAAGACAAATGGCGGAGGACGGAAATCACCAACCAGGAGGTCCGGCAATAGACTGGATGAAAAGAATGGAAGATGGCATGAGGTCTATGATGGATCGACTGGAAAGAATGGAAGGAGCAAACAACGAGGAAACTGAAACCGAGACCGGACAGAAGAGGAAAGAGAGGGAGAGAGGGAAAGAGTAGTAGATATAAGCGAAAACGAGGGACCCAGAAAGAGAGGACCATATGGGATAAAATCTAAAGTGGTAGGAGAGAGACGGTCAGAAGACACATGGGGAGAAGAGAGGAGGAACAATCACCCGACCCCTCCTCCGACAGTTTTTACACTCCGAGAGGGAAAATAGAAAGTACAACGAAGACGTACAGGAGACCCCCGGGTTTAAAGAACGCCACGCCCGGGGCGACAGGCGAACAGAAGGACACAGAAGGCGGCACAGGGGCACAACCCGTGAAATAAAGTCTTGGTTGAGAAAGAGATGACCAGATGGGGAGAAGGCCTCAAGATCGGCACGGGAGACACCCGAGGCGAGGAAGAAGGGTCTCCCCTTACGGAAGAAATAAAGGCAGCACAGTTCCCGAAGCGATTTAACATGCCGACCATGGCACCATACAAAGGCCACTCCGACCCAAAATCCCACATTGAAAACTTTGTCCTCCTGATGGAAGTACAGGGAGTAACGGGCGACGCCATATGCAAAGTATTTCCCTTAACTTTAGGGGGCCCGCCATCCTATGGTATAGAAGTCTGGCCCCGAGGAGCATTCAGAGCTTCTCCCAACTTAAGAAGTCGTTTATCCGGCCCATTTCAAAGGAGCCTGCACCCCTAAAAAAACAATAGGAGAACTAAGGCTCATGAAACAAGGAGACGACGAAACACTGAAGAGCTTCATTGAAAGGTATCACAACACTGTACTCGAGGTCGGAGGGTACGAATCCCAAGAAGCCCTGGAAAGTCTGAAAGGGGCCCTAAGAGTCGGGAAACTATGGACCCACCTGAGGATCCACGAAACACCAGACTACGCTACTGCACTGGAGGTGGCCAGGAAGTACGTCCTACTAGAAAGCGAGGAGAAAGTATCCCGGAGAGGGACAACCGCCAGAGAAAGGGTAACCAGGAGAGAAGACCACCGGCGACCGGAGAGAGAATTCCGAAAGTTCAACCCAAGACCCAGAGAGTTCAAACCAATGGCACAAAAGGATCAAAGCAAAAGACCCGCAACTCAAGTAAACCATGTGGTCCGAGAGGAAGCGTATATTCCCCTAAGCAAGCCGCCAGGGGAAATCATCATGGAGATACGGGAGAAAGGCCTCTTAATAGAGCCCGACCTCAGGAGGTTTCCCCCAGACAGAAAAAACAAAAGATCCTACTGCCTGCACCACAATCTAAAAAGGCACACAACCGATGAATGCAAGGACCTGCGAGAACAAATGGAGGACCTGGCCCGGAACGGGTACCTGAACAATTACATCGACCACAATATCATGGCCGCCAGACAAAGGGCAAGGAATCGAGAGGTGAACGTCATCGCAGGAGGGGCAACACTGGCCGGGGACTCTAACCGGTCGAGAAAGAATTACAGCCGAGCACGGGGGACAGAGGTGCTAAAAACAGAAAAAATCCCAAACCACGAGAGGAGGAAATCGGTCGACACCCATTATGTTCACCGATGAAGACGCCCAAGGGGTAAGTTTCCCTCATGACGACGCACTAATAATCAAAGCAACAATCGGCGGCACAGACAGTGGACAGAATCTTGGTGGACCCCGGGAGCGCAGTAGTAGACATAATTTCCAAAGAAACTTTGGAGAGCCTGGGGGTAGAATGCACAGCTCTAACCAAAGACATCACCCCCCCTGTACGGTTTCGGGGGATCAACGGTCGTCCCGCTGGGAAGAATTCAACTAGCAATGACGATCGGAGCCGCCCCCAAAACCCGAACAATCATGATAAACTTCACTGTAGTAGACTGCATGAGCAGTTATCAAGTCATTGTCGGCCGCCCCTTCATGATGAGAACCAAGGCCGCAATGTCCTGTTATTACTTGAAATTGAAGTTCCCCACGCGGGAAGGGATCGGGATCATATGCGGAAGCCAGAAGATAGCCCGCAGCTGTTTTGCCACTTACTCGCGAGAGACCCTCTGCGTGGAAAGAGACACCAAGAAGAGACAGAGAGACGAGGACGACAAGAACACGAGGAAAGACCCCGCTCCTCGGCCCGATAAAGCTGCACGGCTCGGAGCAGCCGAAGAATTAGAAGAAGTAAAACTATTCGGGCCAAAGAAAAGCATAAAAATAGGGGGAAGTCTAGACGAGGCCCTAAGAAAAGACTTGTTGGAATGTCTACAAGGGTACCCCGACGCTTTTGCATGGGGACACGATGACATGCCCGGAATCGACCCAAAATTCGTAAGCCATCGCTTAGCAGTGAACCCGTTACACAAACCAGTAAAACAGAAGAGGAGAATATTCAACCAGGAGCGATGCGGAGCAATAGCAACCGAGGTGGAAAAACTGCTGAAGGCCGGTTTCATCCGGGAAGTAAAATACCCAGAATGGGTGTCCAACGTAGTATTGGTGAAAAAATCTAACGGAAAGTGGAGAATGTGCGTAGATTTCACCGACCTCAACAAAGCATGTCCAAAAGACAGCTTTCCCCTCCCAAATATAGACCAACTGGTAGACACCACAGCCTGCCAAGGGCTGCTAAGCTTCATGGACGCTTTCTCAGGATACAATCAAGTCAAGATGCACCCTGCGGACGAGGAAAAGACCACCTTTATCACTGACCAAGGGCTGTATTGTTATAAAGTAATGCCTTTCGGATTGAAGAATGCAGGGGCGACTTTCCAGAGACTGGTGAACAAAATCTTCAAACCGCTCATCGGCACAACCATGCTGGTATATGTCGACGACATGATAACAATGTCCGGAGAACCAAGAGACCATGTGGCCGACCTGAAAAAACTTTCGAACTCCTGAGGAAACACAGTTTAAAGCTCAATCCAGAGAAGTGTGCATTCGGGGTAGCCTCAGGAAAATTTCTGGGCTACATGGTAAGTTCACGAGGTATTGAAGCAAACCCGCAAAAGATACAAGCCGTGCTAGACCTGAAATCACCCCGGACAGTTAAGGAAGTACAAAGCCTTACAGGAAGAATCGCCGCACTCAACCGATTCATCTCGCGAGCAACCGACAAGTGCCATCCTTTCTTCAAAGTCATCAAAAAAGCTCAAAAAGGGGTCGACTGGACACCTGAGTGTGAAGAGGCCTTCCAGCACCTAAAACAATACCTGGCACAACCCCCTCTCTTAGACAAACCCCTCCCAGGGGAGACACTGTATCTATACCTGGCCGTCTCAAAGCACGCAGTAAGCTCGGCACTGGTACAAGAGACCGACCATGTCCAGAAACCGGTTTACTATGTCAGGCCCTACTGGACGCAGAAACTCGATACCCCACACACGAACTCATTGCCCTATCCCTGGTCACTGCGGCACGGAAGTTACGACCCTACTTTCAGGCCCATCCTATCAAGGTGTACACGGATTATCCCCTGAGACAAATCTTGCAAAAACCAGAGGCCTCAGGGAGACTAATGAAGTGGTCGGTAGAGAAATAAGCGAGCACGACATCTTCTACCTCCCGAGAACAGCAATAAAAGGACAGGCCTTAGCAGACTTCATAGCAGAGCTCACGGAACCACAGGTCCTGGCCGTGGAAGAAGACAGGTGGGAAATGTCTGTGGACGGATCCGCAAGTTCACACGGCTACGGAGCGGGGGTAGCACTAAAAAGTGAAAAAGGAGAAGAGATACTGCTCGCCCTCAAATTCGCCTTCAAAACTACAAACAATGAAGCAGAGTACGAGGCAATACTGGCCGGGCTAAGGCTATGTACGGTAGTAGGGGTCCACAACGTAGTGATCAGGAGTGATTCTCAGCTAGCAATACAACAACTGAAAGGAGACTTTCAAGCCAGGGAACCGGCCATGGTAGCTTACCTAGCCGAAGTGAAGAAGTGGGTGGAGAAAGTGGGAAACGTACTTTTCGAACAGGTCGGACGAGAAGATAACTGCGAAGCAGATTCCCTAGCCCGACTCGCCTCTTCAATGAAGACAGAAAACCCCAGGGTAATCCCTCTTATATACCTCCGGGAAAGAAGCATAGGAGGGACAGAGGTGGATGTACTAGAAGAAGAAGGCGAAGATTCATGGATGCAGCCAATCAGGAGATATCTGGAAACAGGAGAAACCCCTAAGGATAAAAAGGAGGCCAGGAAGCTGAAGTTCAAGAGCACCAAGTTCTCCCTGATTGAAGGAGTACTCTACCGGAGAGGATACACCGTACCCCTCCTAAGATGCTTAGCACCAGAAGAAGCAGACTACGTGCTCAGGGAGATTCACGCAGGCATCTGCGGAAGCCACGCCGGGGGAAGATCAATCGCCTTCAAAGCCTTGAGACAAGGTTTTACTGGCCAACCATGCACCAAGATGGCGTGAGGATAGCACGGAAATGCGAAGGTTGCCAGAAAAATGCCAACCTCTACCATCAGCCGGCAGAGCAGCTGACCACCATATCCAGCCCCTGGCCCTTCGCACAATGGGGGCTAGACATCATAGGGCCGATGCCGAAGGACGAGGTCAGGCAAAATATGCAATCGTGGCCATAGACTACTTTACCAAATGGGTAGAGGCAGAGCCCTTGTCCACCATCTCAGAAAAGAAGGCCACAGAATTCCTGAAAAGAAATATAATCTGTCGGTTCGGAATCCCCCAAGCAATCATCACCGACAACGGAAAGCAATTCGACAGCAGGGGATTCAGAAACTTTGTGAAGACCTCCAGATAACTTTGAAATTCTCCTCGCCAGCCCATCCCAAGTCAAACGGGCAGGTTGAAGCCACCAACAAAACCATCAAGTCAAACCTAAAGCTCGACTCGGATCAAGCAAAGCCTGTGGGTCGAGGAGCTACCAGAAGTATTGTGGGCACACCGGACGACCTTCAAAGATTCAACCGGAGAGACACCCTTCTCCCTATCATACGGATGTGAGGCCGTCATCCCAGCAGAGATCGGAATATCAACCCACAGGGTCCGACACTTCGAGAACGAGCGGAACGAAGAACTTATCAAAAACCACCTCGACCTGATTGAAGAAAGAAGAGAACAGTCAGCAGTAAGAGCAGCAATCTACCAAAGGAGAATGGCCCGCTTCTACAATAGGAGAGTTCGGACCCGCTCCTTTCTAACAGGCGATCTAGTGCTAAGAAAAGTGACTCTGAACACCCGGCGACCAGAAGAAGGGTCGTTGGGTGCCAAGTGGGAAGGACCCTACAAAATCACCGAGGCAGTAAGACCAGGGGCCTACATCCTAGAACATCTGGACGGAACGAGGTTGAAGAAACCATGGAACGCCGAAATGTTAAGAAAGTACTTCCCGTGAAAATCAACCTTCCTTTCTTCTATTTTTCTTTTTTGCAGAAACCGGGCAAAAACAACGAACCGGAACAACTGTTGTAAAGAGGGCAGCACGCCCCCAAGCATGAATAAAAATTCATTTCCTGGCAAAACCCTTTGAAAAAGCGAAAACAACCGCCACCGAGTCTGTCTCTGGACTGGGGACGTAACATTCCCCCAGGGCCAAGTGATTCTCACAGATCGGGGTCGGGCAATGTCCCACCGAGTCTGTTCTGGACTGGGGACGTAACATTCCCCCAGGGCCAAGTGATTCTCACAGCTCGGGGTCGGGCGATGTCCCACCGAGTCTGTCTTTGGACTGGGGACGTAACATTCCCCCAGGGCCAAGTGATTCTAACAGCTCGGGGTCGGACGATGTCCCACCGAGTCTGTCTTTGGACTGGGGACGTAACATTCCCCCAGGGCCAAGTGATTCTAACAGCTCGGGGTCGGGCGATGTCCCACCGAGTCTGTCTTTGGACTGGGGACGTAACATTCCCCCAGGCCAAGTGATTCTAACAGCTCGGGGTCGGGCGATGTCCCACCGAGTCTGTCTTTGGACTGGGGACGTAACATTCCCCCAGGGCCAAGTGATTCTAACAGCTCGGGGTCGGGCGATGTCCCACCGAGTCTGTCTTTGGACTGGGGACGTAACATTCCCCCAGGGCCAAGTGATTCTAACAGCTCGGGGTCGGGCGATGTCCCACCGAGTCTGTCTTTGGACTGGGGACGTAACATTCCCCCAGGGCCAAGTGATTCTAACAGCTCGGGGTCGGGCGATGTCCCACCGAGTCTGTCTCTGGACTGGGGACGTGACATTCCCCCAAGGCCAAGTGATTCTAACAGCTCGGGGTCGGGTTACGTCCCACCGAGTCAGCTCCTATGGTTTGGGGAGGTAACATTCCCCCAGAACCCAAGCTTTTCACTTAGTTCGGGGTCGGGTCACGTCCCACCGAGTCAAACTCCTTCGATTTGGAGAGGAAACATTCCCACAGAATCGAAGACCGTTACCCAGCTCGGGGTCAGGTTATACCCCTCCGGTTCATGATGACCTCTGAAGGTCTAAAAAAAAAAAAAAAAAAAAACAAAAAAAAAGAGGAGAAAGAAAGGGAGAATAAATAGACATAAATAAACATTTGTATATAAGATTATAATGTTATTACAAAAAGTTAAAGTGTACACAGGGCCCCGGAAGGGTTACCCTTTTCATTCAGCCCGCGCAGGGGCAGGAATTTCTTCCTCAGAAGGTTCGGGTGGCGGGAGAAGCGGCTCGGCATCGGGAGGAGGGACTGTGGCTTCAACCTCGACAGCAGGACAGACCTCCACTACAGGAACGGGAGGAGGGATCTCGAGGCAGTCCTCGCCGGAGGATGGAATATTAGATCGCCCTTCTAGGGAAACTCCAGAAGCCGGGACGACCGAGATCGGATCAGGATTCATAACCTCCCCGGCAGTTGGAGGGAGCCATTTCTGGAATTCCTCCTCGGAAATATCCCCCTTGCAATAACCGATGGCCGCACGGATGGGGTCCATGTTCAGACTCGGCAACACCATCGGAATCAGCTCAGCACAGTCGCCAACCCCCTCCAGGCGGATGGCCTCCTTCTCGGCCTCAAGCTCACTCTCCCTCTTCTCAAGCTCGATCTCTCTCTCCTCGAGATCAAACTCCATCTCCTCAAGATCGGTCTTCTTCTTCTCGAGACTATCTCGGGCCCGTGCAACCTCCTCGTCTTTGTTCTTCAACTTGGCCTCAGCACTTGCTACCCTCCCCTTCAGGACGCCAATCTCAGACTGGGCGGTCTTCAAATCCTCCGGGCATTATCAGCAAGTTTTCGTTCCAAGGAGGCAGCAGCCTTAAGAGCCTTATTCGTTTTGAAGTTCTCAACAGCAGCCAACTGAAGGTCCTCTATCGTCCCCTCCCGGTCAGCCAGCTTTTCCTCCACTTCGGAGAGACGATTTTGAAGCCTCTGGGCCTGACCACCCTCGGACAGCAAAGTCAGAAGAAGACCCTTATTCTTGGCCATGAGGTAGTTGGCCTGCACACAAAAAAAGGAGAAAGGAGTCAATACACAAAATAAAAAGAACCAAAAACCGAGAAGGGGAGTGAAAATACCTTCGCCATCTGAGAACTCATCTCAGCCACAACACCTTCAGGAGATACATCCTCATACCTCGAGACCTCCTCAGGAGGAATCACCTCGGCCAATTCATTGAAGGCCGGCACTAAATGGGAAGTGGCCTCCCGGATGTTTTCCCCCAAGTCATCCACCCCGAGGACCACAGGGCCCTTCCGTTTTTTGGAGGATCCTTCAGAGGACTTTCTCCCCCTACGGACATCCTTCCTCTTAACCGGAGCAGTTTCTTCCTCCTCCTCTTGGACCACCTCGGTCTCCTCGGCCCCAAATTGACGCCTCCTCTTCCTAAGGGGCTTTGGCGGACTGGTAAGACGAGCGGACCCCGACGATTGTGCACTAGGAGAAGAGAGACTCCGAGCAGCAGGCTGGACATCTCCTTGAGACACCCGCTCAGCCCCAGCAGTGTCAGGCTGTGCCCGGGAAGTTCCAACATCAGCACGGCCGGCTTTCTTCATGGTACCGGCCAACTTCTCAAGAAACTTAGGCCTCTTCGACATGCCTACAAGAAAAAAGGAAATCAGGGACCGAGCACATAACAAAGATATCAAAACATGATGAAACAAACTGGAAAGATCATCAAAAACAGCCAACAGACACCTACCTATCCGACCTGAGACTTCTGAAGGGACGGTCCGAGTAAGGCCTGATCCAACAAAGGCCGCGTCATTAACCAATTCCCTCCAGTGGGCAGCATACCGACGAGCCCAGCCTACCCGGACCCGCACCCGATGGGAAACCTTTGGAGCATCCCTCCAACAGGCTAAAAAGGAATAGAGGGAGAGGGGTAAGAACCCACATAAAAAAGAGAGAGAAGAGAGAAACTAAGAAAAAATAAAAGGTCAATCTCCTAACCTCCCGCCCTGAAGATATCCGGTACCAAAGTCTCCCCTTCATCCGACCTCAGGGTCCGTCCCCAATCCCCAGTGGCCCAGAACCAGAGATCTTTGAAGTTCTTATTGGAATCAGGGAGCTTCTGGACGATGTTCATAGAGCTGTTGTAAGCAGAAAGATAATACCAACCATGATGAGCCTTTGGGTTGGCTTTCAGGCGATACAACATCTTCACCTCTTCAAAAGAGGGCTCCCCAAGCCCTGCTCGATGCCAAGCCACATACAACCCGGCCAGAATTCTCCAACTATTTAAACTCAGCTGACAAGGAGCGATCTCCATCTCGGCCAACATCCAAGCGAAGTAAGGTTGAATCGGCAGCCGCAGCCCACACTCAAAGAAAACAGGAAGAAGAAGCGCCACCGAGCCCTCATCAGGTTGGCTAGCACGATCCATAAGACCAGGAACTTCAAGGGCAATATCTATAGGTATGTTATACCGCAGCCGAAGAAGGGCAAGATCGTCCTCGGTTATTTTAGAAGGACGGTTCATATCCAGAGCCGACGACCCAAGTTCACCAGGCTCTGGGTCCTTCCGAGGAACTCTCTGGTGGTAGGAATCATTTTCAATCTCGGAAGCAGTAGGGGTAGTGTCAAGGTCTTCTACACTAGGTGCCCCTGAGCCCGAGGAGAGCTCTTCAGCAGGGGGAGTTGAAATCTTGGCAGGCCTTTCGGAGGGAGAACTATTGTCAGACATCCCTGACACCCAGAAAAACGGAGAGGAGGGAGAATCAGTCTACGAGGAGCCACCCACGGTGTCCATGCTAAACTAGATCGGGAGTCTCTAAAAAGTGCCCTAAAGCAAAGACCCAGCAAAAACCACAAGTCTCTCCCTAAGCAAAATAAACAAACAGAAACACTGCATAAAGAAAAAGAGGAGAAGTCGCTCAGAAGACTTACTTGTTCTTCTCAGAAACAGGAGGTCGTGCAGTACGGTGATGCCCGCTCCTTATGCTCACAGCAGAGAACGAAGCCCGCGGTTGAAATCCGAGATACAGATATGAGCAAATCCACCGAGATACTTGCAGAGAGGAAAGAAAAAACTGCCGAAAAAGATGGAACAGTAGAAGCCTCCCCTTCTTATAGTCGTGACCAGGACGCTCGTGACCATTGGATCTAAAGAAGAGCCCGGATGAACGCCAAGTGTCGGCCGCAAAAGGGGCCTCCCAAGTTCAAACAGACGGCTGAGATCACCCACTGTGAAAACGCCTCTGCACGGTCGATTCGTCCCTCTTTTGGCGGGAACCCAGCGGATGTTTGACAAGTGTCGAACATTAGGAGAAACTCTAAAGTTGATTTGATAGGCATTTAAGAAGACATGACGGTTGTACGTCTCGAGGAAAGATGATTGGAACGGCAAGCAAATTCCTTTTTGCATCCTGGGACGACTACCAGCGAAGACAATCAGCACACCCTCTTCATATAGTTCCCGGCACCAACTCACATACTCGCTTGGAACCGAGAACTAGGGGACAGATGTTGATGGTGTTTTCAAGCGCTACAACATTTAAAGCAGCACGACAAGGACAAAAGGGTAAATTCTCTGTCTGGCTGAGATCATCTAGCCGACCGACCAGTTCATGTGAAAACCGACCACTATGGTTCGGGTGACCGAGCACTATAGATGTCGGCAGGAACGCTCTCAGCATAAAAGATTGTCATGGCCGACCTCATTAAGACCGACCAGATGACGGACCGTGTTCAAGACAACAGCACCCCTCTTATGGATAAGATAAGGAAGATATCCTACTTTCGCAAGGAGAGAGAGTCAGAATCCAAAAGGAATACGGAAGAAAAAGGCAATACCGGATCAGGAAACCCTACAAGAAGAGAAGATTGAGTCCAAATATGATTTCTTATGCAAATAGGAATCTGATTTCTGTATTATTATAAATAGAGGGGTAGAGCATGTGTAAAGGATCATCTGAAAATCATCACAAAGGGAGAGATTAGAACCATCAAGCTCTGATTTGTAAAAGCAAAGAGGAGACCTGAGGGGTATATTTGAGTAATAAAAAGCACCATCCTGTTCTTGCCCGTGGATGTAGGTCGGATCCCAAAATCCACTGAACCACGTTAAAACACCTTGTCTGATTGGCGTATTTTCTTGTTTTCCGCTAAATTTGCCTTTGGTCCCCCATAACCAAACAAATTCACTATTGAAGGAGGATTACCTCGGGAGTGATATTCCAATATTACCCTGAGACCAAAATCCGCCGTCAACAATATTAATATTTAATATTTTATTATTATTATTATTAAGGATTTATTGTAGGAAAATAATGAAAACAACTAAAAATTATTTTCTTATTTTCTTTATTAAAAGCAGATAATGAATTTTGCATTTCCAAAAATATTTTCCGAGATTTATTACCGAACACAAACTTTGTGTTTTCTTAACTCAAAAAACAGACAATGAAATTAAAAAACGATACCGAGCAAGCCTTAAGCAAAATGAATTTTGTCGTTTTGCCAAAACTTAAGTAATCATAGGAAGATTAAGCAAAACTAATTGTTTCCTCAAAATTTTATATAAATGTTGGGGACAAAGTCCAGAGAAATTTTAATTTTCATGTGTATAATATAAATTTTAGATTTTTTTTATGATAGATCTCATTTTAAAAACCCGTTTAGGGATAAAAAAAAATTATGACAACTCAGGATCGCCCCGGTACTAAGAACAATCATATGTTGGGGAAAGACATATAAGTCAGAATATACAAAGGGGAATGGTGAAATTTTATTGAGAAAATTGATTGCCTCTTGTAATGGTTTGCTTCACTGCAAATGAGCTCAAGGCAGCAACAAACAACTACGACACTCAAGGGTGTTCTCGAGGAGCGTCTAATTTCTGTGATGAAGTTTACAGACTTTGAAGATGATTTTACTTTTAATAACATCATATTTGCATCACTAATGTGTCACAAAGATATTTTGCATCACATGTCAACATTATGGATCGATAATATGGATGGCAACGGACCGGATATAATATGATATGTCATTGTTAGTATCTGTCTTATTCAATTAACGGATACGAAAATTATCTTCTTATCCGCCCCTAAAGTACCGGATCTCGTGCGGGAATTTCATCACGGAGATATCAATACTTGTATCTGACCCATCTATCGGATCTAGCGGGCCATCCCTATTCAAGGAAGACTTCACAAAAGGTATCAAGTTTCAGCACTAACTATTCAAGGTCTTGCTTCAAATTGCCAAATCCGGATTTTCTTTATCTGAACACTTGAATTAAAGGTATGTCCAATACTCTGCTTCTTTTTCTTCAAGCATGTCTGCTTATAAATTCTGTCAGTATGTGCTTCTAATGATTTATTTCTAGAATTAAATGAAATATGTAGCAAATGTTTTCTTTTTTATTAATATAAGACAGTAATTGTCAAAGAAAATAATTGTTTTTCCTGAAAACTTCAACATTTAGAAGTTCTACTAGTACTAGTTAGTTTTATGTTTGTTCAATTCAGTGAAATCATTTCATTGGTTTATGAATAGGTGTTAGATGGGTTCTTTTTTGAGAAAAATCAAGCATTCGGAAAACCCAGATAAGCAAACATTTGTGATGAGGAATGGAAAGATTTTACTAGAAAATTTGATCAAATCTTGCAACAACAAACGAAACCCTATTCGTTGTTTCTGTGCTGAAGCACTCAAGACAGCAACAAGCAATTATGACAGACAAAAAGTTATAACAACTGGAATTGGCTATGAATTATACAAGGGTTTTCTTCAAGACCATTCAGTTTCTGTCATGAAGTTTGTAGACTCTGATTATGCAACCGAGTTTTGCTTTAACAACATTGTATTTGCATCACAAATGGGTCACAAAAATGTGCTGAGATTGACTGGGTGCTGCTTGGAGACTCCAAATCCTGTTCTAGTTTTTGAATCGGTCGAGTATGGAACTCTTGCTGACCATATCTACCATCCTTGTCAACCCCATTTTGAGCCCTTGCCATGGAGACAGAGGCTAAAGATTGCAATGGAGATAGCTTATGCAATTGCATATCTCCATGTTGGATTCTCCAGACCTATCGTTTTCAGAACGGTAATTCCATCGAATGTTTTATTTGATGAACATTATGTTGCTAAACTATTTGATTTTTCATGTTCTGAAACTATTCCAGAGGGTGAAACCCACATAAAAGGTAGGGTGATGGGAACATTTGGATATCTTCCACCTGAATACATTGCTACAGGTGATTGCAATGAGAAGTGTGATGTTTATAGTTTTGGAATGTTGCTGCTTGTGCTTTTGACTGGGCAGAGAGTGGTTGATTACTCTCGTCGTCAAGAAACTGAATGTGAGTTTTTGTGTGATCGTGTGAAGAAATATATTGAAATGAGTAGGTTCAATGAGATATTAGATCCCATAATTGTTGGAGAGGGATTGTGCTCAGCAAAAGAGAAAAACATGCAAGCTTTTACAGAGCTAGCTTTTAATTGTCTGTCAGAATCAGAAGAAGATAGACCTACAATAGTAGACGTGACAAAACAACTCAGGCAAATGCATAATTCTGAAAAGCCTCTGTGCTTTTGTGAGTAATTGTGTCTGAAAACACAGGCTGAAAATGGCAATGGAGATGGAGATAGCTGTTGCAGTTGCTTATCTCCATGTTTGATTCCCTAGACTCTTTGTGTTCGGTGACCTCAAACTGTCAACCATCTTACTTGGAGAAGACTATGTTGTCTAGTTGTTTGATATCTCACTATCAGTGTCCATTCCAGAAGGTAAAACTCACATAAAAATTACAGCAAAAAGAATATATGGATCTGAAGCATCAGAATACTTGATTACAGTTGATTTGATAAATTAGTCAGTTTCTATTGCAGGATCCTGCATTTTGTCAATTATGGGAGATATGGTTTGCTGGGTCGTAGAACATTCTGTTTGGTCGTGAATTTGAGAAGTTTCTATACATGTGTCCCATGTTTGTCGCCACAAAATGTTGAGTATCAAGTTAGGGAGCTCTCTCACTCTCTTTGGTTAGTAGAGTTGGTTGTACTTTTGTAATTGTAACCTCATTTGTAATATACTGAGATCTAAATCTATCTTCTTCGTATCTAAATTTTCTTGCTCCTTTTTCTTTCATTTTCACGGTAGCCAAATGATAGATACATAGACAGATTTAAGTCAATTTGGTATCAGAGTCAGGTTCCACAATCTCTAGGTTACAGATCCAATCTCAATTGGCGTCATCAAGCAAGCTCTTAATTTCACCTTTTCAACACCGATCAAACTCGATCGAAACAACTACATGATTTGGAAATCCTTGGTACTGAGTTCTATTAGAGGTAATGGAATTGAATCCATGATCGAAAGTGCAGCAGTACCTGAAGGTTTTGCAACAGCGATCTGAAAACAACAGGATCAGTTCTGATGAGCTGGCAGCTCTCTTCTATGACCTCAGAGATTCTACTCTAGTTGCAGGATCAGAATCTTCCTTTGAATTGTGGCAGAGTCTTGAGAAACAATTTGGATCTGAAACTAAGGCTAAGAAGGTGCAGCTCAAGGCTCAGTTGACGAATGTGAAGAAAGGAAACATGAGCCTCTCACAGTTCTTTGTAAAGCTCAAAAGTAACTCAGATAGTTTAGCTTTAGCAGGATATAAAGTTAGTACTTCATTCAGATTTTATCACACATCTGATTACTCCAATTGGACAAGAATATGATCCAGTGGTGGTGTTAATCACTGCTAGTCTTACCAGTTTGAGTGTCAATGATGCTTATGCAATGTTGCTTTCACATGAAGCTAGATTAGAAGCACATCACAATAATTTGTCTGGTGAAACTAAAGGGAGTTACAGTGCTAATGTTGCACAGACTGGATACAATCAGAAGAATAATCAGGGCCGAGGTGGCTTCACTGCCTTTGGCAGAAGAACCTTCAGTAGAGGAGGACAAGGCCGTGCTGGTTAACATAACTGGAATAACAATCAGCCTAATAATGGGACTAGTTCAGGCAGGGGGAGTATAACTAGAACAATTGGGGCAATGGCAACTGGAGAAATCGGTATTATTGGCGAAATCAAGGAAGGGGAGGTTATCAAGCCAATGGTTGAGGATTTAATGGAGGCAGAGATAGCTTCAATGATGATCAAGTGTGCCAAATTTCCTTCAAGCCAAAGCATTCTGCAATGGAGTGCAGAAACAGATTTAATCGAGAATACTCCTTGGCACCATCTGGACCTTCTCAGAAGTTTGGATCTCCTCCTCAACAGCTTGAACCACCACCTCCTCAGCAACCATTTCCAAACAATCAGGCAGCCTACTTTGCCACACCAGAAGGCTTAGCTGATCAAGGTTGGTATCTTGACAGTGGAGCAACACACCACATAACCAATAATCAACAAAATCTCTCGAATGTTACTGAGTTCACAGGTAACAATTCACTTCTGGTTGGAAATGGTGAAGGTCTTAAGATCTCTTATATAGGTAAAAGTACTTTTCACTCCTCACTTGGCTCTAAACTAGCTTTAAATGATTTACTGTGTGTGCCTAAGATCACCAAAAACCTCATTAGCATATCAAAGTTACTTCAAGATAATGATGTGCTAATTGAATTTTTTTCTCATGGTTGTTATATCAGGGACAAGAAGACAGGTACACTGCTGGCTTAGGGAATATCTGAGAGTGGTCTCTACCAGCTTCAATCCAGAAATAACATTACTCTTCCTATTGGTTACACTTCTCCCAAACCAAGTTCAATGTTCTCTTGTTTAGATAAAATTGATCATTTACCTTTGTTTGTTAAAACTGAACATTCATTGAGTTCTGCTGCTTATAATGCTTTTTTGTTTACTGCTGAGCTTTACCAGCGAAGACTTGGTCATCCAAGTCAACATGTATTGAAAACTATTGCTAATTCTCAGTCCCTTCATCTTAATATGTCACAAGTTTCCAGACTAAGTTCCTTTCATTTTTGTACAGCTTGTCAGTATGGCAAAATGAACAGATTGCATTTTCCAGCAACATACATCAAAACCACAGCACCCCTAGAACTTATACATACAGATGTTTGGGGACCTTCTTCATTACTGTCACTGGATTGTTATAGATATTATATAAACTTTTGTAGATGACTTTACAAGATATAGCTGGCTGTTTCCTTTGCAACTTAAGTCAGAAACCTTAGCCACCTTTAAACATTTCAAACTTCTTGTTGAAAAACAGTTTGGTTTATCCATTAAGACTCTTCAGTCAGATTGAGGGCTGAATACAGAAGTTTTGTACCACTTAAGTCCCAATAGATAAAAATTCAGGCATAATTGTCCTCATACACATCACCAAAATGGTGTAGTGGAGAGAAAACATAGACACCTAGTGGAAACTGGTCTCACCATTTTAGCACAGGCAAAGTTACCTCTTTCCTTTTGGTGGGAAGCTTTTCTAACAGCTTCTTATCTGATAAATAGGATGCCAACTTCAGTTCTAGTAAATGTTTCTCCCTTCGAAAAGTTATATCATACCAAGCCAGACTATGCATTTCTTAAGGTCTTTGGTTGTGCCTGTTATCCACTTCTCAGACCAAACAACCAGCACAAGTTAGACTATCCATTTCTTAAGGTCTTTGGTTGAGTATCAACTCAGGGAGCTCTCTCGCTTTCTTTGGTTATTAGTTATTACTCGGTTTGCAATTGATTTAAACTTGGCGGTTCATATTGTAATTTTGCATTACCATGTCAGCAGATTAGTTATATTATCGTTATAGCTTCTCACTATAAATAGTAGAGTTGGTTGTACTTTTATAATTGTAACCTCATTTGTGATCGATATGGAATACTGAGACCTAATCTATCTTCCTCATATCTAAATTTTCTTGCTTTTTTTTCTTTCATTTCCTCGGTAGCCAAACAATAGAAACAGAGACAGATTTAAGTCAATTCAAACAACAATGACAAACAGAGGACCAGAAGAATGTTTTACGACCCGACAAATTGCAACATCTTGTAGGTGGAATTGTTTTAAGTCAAAACTTAAGTCAGAAAAATTCATTTGTCCACATATGCAGTCAATTAGAAACAAATAGATTAGATTTTAATTAGGCTATATGTGTGGCTTAATTTATGTACATGTCACCATCAGAGACAGAAATTTACATAAGGTTGACATATAAGAAGACTTCCAATGACACCAAGCTTCAAGCTCATCATTTGAAGCCCTTCGTCAGATTTTATATACAAGTGACAAATCCAGAGCTCTCTGCCACACAAGGTACATCTTTTCATTCCTCAGCTTCTTTTTCTTTTAAGTACATCTGCACGTACATTTACTTTCACTATATGCTTCTGATGATTTATTTCTATGAATTTAATTATATATTGAAGGTGATATAAATCCCCCACCACTTGGCCTATTGTTCGATATTTTGTTCCTGCCGATGAGCTAATGAAAATTGGTGTAGGAGGTCTCACCTTTGCAGCCCAATGGAACCTGCATGGCTTAAAGTGTTAGGGTTCGATCCTACACTAATTTTCATTGGCTTGTCAGTAGGAACAAAACATTGAACAATCTGTCACATGATGGAGGGATTTATATCACTTTCATATATATAGCAAATAGTTGCTCTTTTATTCATATTAGACAGTGATCCTCAAAAACTGCTAAATTTTTTAAAAGTTGTACTACTAGTTTTATGTTGAGTTCAATTGAATGAAGGCATTTCTTTGTTTCTTTGTTAGGTAAGATGAGATCTTTTTTGAGAAAGATCAAGCAATCAGAAAAGGCAGATAAGAGAAAATTTATGATTAGGAATGGTGAAATTTTACTTGAAAAATTGATCAAATCTTGTAGTAACAAACGAAACCCTATTCGTTATTTCTGTGCTGAAGAGCTCAAGACAGCAACAAACAATTATGATGGACAAAAAGTTATAATTAATGGAATAGGCTATGAATTATACAAGGGGATTCTGCAAGACCATCATCATCCAGTTTCTGTCATGAAGTTTGTAGACTTTGATTATGCTAGGGTATATTGTTTTAATAACATTGTATTTGCATCACAAATGATTCACAAAAATGTTTTGAGGTTGGTTGGATGCTGCTTGGAGACTCAGAATTCTGTTCTGGATTTCGAATGTGTTTTGTATGTTGGGGTTTTAAGGCGGAATATCGATAACGCAGCGGAAACGAGGAAAATCAAAATTTTTCGATTTCAAAATTTTTCTTGAATCAATTAAATAAACTTATTTATTTAATTACCCAATTGTCAAATTCTGAAAAATTACACAAGAAATCAAATTTCTTGGTAATTACCGAATTGCCCCATAACTTTGCAAATTTATCATTTTAGTCATAAAATTGTAAAAAATAATTTTGGATGATTCTAAATCACTTCTAATATGATTTTCAACATATCAAATACATCAAAATCAGATTTGCAACAAATCCCCAAATTTTAGTCCAATGTCGTGAGCCACCCAAAATTTTCAATTAATTACAATTTGGTCTCTTTAGTTCAACACATGTCAAGATCAAATCCAATCAATCCAAAAATTTACATGCATCATATTCATACCATAATACATAACATATATGAAAAGCCCCAAATTTAGAGTGGGTTATAAACCCTAATTTTTCAATTTCATCAAATTGTCTAATTTCACCAAATTTACAAAATCCAGCACTTTAATCCATTCAATACTTCACCAATCTAGCCTCACCACTTTGAAACAACTCTAGAACAATTCTAGGTCACCAATGAGTGGCTTACTAACTCTAGAATGGCAACTTTGATTTTCTAAAAATCAAAAGTAAAGCTTTGAAACCATTTCAAGCTTACTTACATGCATCAATCTTTCATCAAAGTTCACAACCAAAATAAACACAAATTATAAGAAGAGAGACAACACCAAAGCAACACAAAATGATGCTAAGCATGTTAGAAATATTTTTCATGTTGAAGACTTTGAAGAATAACTTACAAAACCATGATTTTCCCAGCCATCTTCCTTTAGCATTCAAGCTTTTCTCTCTACTATTTTTGTATTATGTTTTGTGTCTAATGAACTTGTTGAACCCTAAAAGATGAAACAAAACAATATATACTCTCCCAAATTTCCCTTGGACGAATTTGGAGACTTATATTAATATCTAGATATTTTTTATTTTGTTTCAATAGAGCTTTAATCAACTTGCATAAGCAATCATCAAACCATTAATGATTTTCTTTAAAGTCAAATAAAGCAACACAAAAAATATAACACTTATATTTAATTAGGGTGTTGGCCGAATTTTGCAAAAAAAAAATAAACGAAAATAGATATTTTCAATTTTAACTTTTAAAACAAAATATCTAAGTCATCATCACACTTTTGATAACATTTTTCCTTTAATGCAAAAGTCAACAATATACACTAATAATGATTTCCAAACTTTATCATTTCATAAGATATTTATATTTTAATTATATTAATTATTTAACAATTAATTAATTAATTAAATACAAATATCTCAAATATATGTATTATATTTACTTTAAACATCTCAAATACATATATAAATGGTATACGGCAAATACCTTTATTTGACAATTTATTAATGTGTATTTAATAATATCATATATTAAATACAAATACACATTAATTATGAAATGACGGTTCGGCCCGTTTGCATGTATTCTTTGTTTAACCTTTAAATGACTTATAAATAATCAGTATTATTTATAAATGTTGCCCTAGTGCTCTACGAGTATATTTCATTAGTGAGACTCTCTAGATTCATGTATATCCATCACAAAATCCAATTTCGTGTCCATAATTTACCCACCCGTAAATTATGACGACCACGAATAAACTAGCTGAATCATACAGGTCGAGGTCATTGCATACGTATAATTCCTCTGTCACAGGTATCCAGATAATACCAGAGATACAGATGTAAACGTCAAATCTCTATAGGTATTATCACGTCGACGTATCTATTAGCAATCTATAAATAACATTCGGAACTTATTTCTGAAGTATACTATGGCCATAGATTTAACTGATTGCTAATCACATATGGACTACCTATGCTCTGTACACAGAACTGACGGATCATATCTTGATACACACATGATATCCTGAGGAACGGTCCACACCCAATGAACAGGCGGAGGTCTGATCTAAATAGATTGGTGACGTGACTGTCATCTAAATGTGGAGGATGTCTCATACATCCACAGTGGTGTCTCAAGTCGAAGGACCACTATGCTACTCAACCCGAGAAGATTCTTATTGACGTTGGTGTACCATCCATTAAGAATTTTCGGTGAGTCGTTCAGTGTTTATCCACTATAAACACATACACGTCTATACGAGTCTCCCAAGACTCATGGTTCATTGGGATATACCATCGGACCAAGTCTCAATATACGACATGTACCAGTCTCAGCCGATTTGACTAACCGACCCGTGTTAGTAAATCTTGACCAGAAATAGTATTTGATAATATACATTTAGCAGTGACACTTCCCACTGTCAATAGGTGTAACCACTAAGAAAGTAATATCATGGAAAAATGGATGTTTGTATTCATGAATCGGACATAAATACGGTCCGGATTGGCGTTCTGAGCACCAACCCCAACAATTTCTCACACTTGCTCTAGTGTCAATCCACGGTATCATATACACATCTCAATGTGTATCGTATACTCATGGCTCTCAACAACTCACCTACACTTAAGAGGTATGCAACAAGAAATATGTCTGTTATAACTTATTGAGTTTGTCAAACAAACTCCATCATTTCTCATAGTCAGCATCATTCATATTATGTAGAATCTAAATCATATATTAATATGACTCTGATGCTACATCAGTATTGTGTTACAGCTTCTGAGTTGTCCAGGTATTTAGGGATCAAATCCAAAATACTATGCAGACAACCGCAAACACAATACCAATCCAAAACTTTTAATTTATAAGGTTACTATGCAACTTCATAAGTCAATACTTCATAAGTTGCATCTAATTCCACTCACAAAGTAGAATCATTTGTGACACTCCCACTACATCTATTGAGACTCTTTATGACGAAGATTGTCTAATGTCATAATTAGACTCAAAACTAATATGACCCAAACGGTTGCAGACTAAATACTCCATTAATAAGAAACTCGTTCTTAATATCTCAAAGATCACAAAGAACATGTTTCAAGATCTATCCAATGGTCTACATGGTATCAAAAATAACTCGTAACAATTACGATTAAATCGATATATTTAATCGCACATAATAAAGTATTCATTATGTCATCATCAAATGATACATAAAATTGATTAGACATTCTAATCAATATTTCTTTCGAAAAATGAATCATCATTTACGAAAGATAAATACTATATACAAGACACACATTAACTGTCAAACAATTATACTAACTGTCATACAGATATCCTTGTTGTGTCTTTTATTAGATCATATTTAATGCACGACTAATAAGAGTATCTCATAAGTCTCTTAGTCTTATATCTTATATATAAAACTTTATATCGTATATAACAGAGACTACTCCCACTGTTTTCACGGAGTAAAGAAGACTTAGGTAAACCTTTTACCTCATAAACATCTCATTATTACCATAATAATGATAATGTCGTTAGGATATATAACACTAGAAAGTAATTTGTACGCTCTCATTAACCCTTCAATCACATATGTATTCTATGTACTTTGATAAGATCATACAATCTGACTGATATCAAAAATAGAGAACACGGATTTCCGGAAGACTTATCCGAGTCTACAATAGGCTCTATAAGCTAGCACACTAAATTGCGATCTCGGCAGAACACAAACTCTAGGGCCATTCCAGAATGAACTCTTCAAACAAAGAAATCACAACTGATCTCTTATCTGAATAAGTCATTCAAAAATGCCACTTTGCATTATTTAGCTAAAATGTACAGTTTAATATCAACATTAATCAATATATCTTTAATTGTTCAATGAGCGTGACTAGAGATAAGTTTTCTTAGAATCTACAATAAATTGCTGAGTATAACTTTTCTCACTGTCATACTGTAAAGGTCAAACCTTTAATAAGCTCACATTGCTTTCGTTGCGCAAATAATTAGCACATATCATAAACTAATTCATAATGAAAGCTTAATCAAGTTCAAAACTTGATCGTAGTAAACTATGAAAAATCTTAGATATATGGTTCAATGGTGAACTTCCAGAATCGATATCAAATATCGCTTCCATTCTAATTTTCTTCGGTAAGAAAACAACATAACCATTAAGTATCAAATACTCGTAAATGATTCTGATATCCTATTAGACTTCTATAGAAGATGTATAAGGGTTGTTTCATCTTATTAATTACGTAGTTCCATTTATAATTTATCATTCTCACATTTGACTTTAATAAGTCAAGTCTTTTCTACAATAGTTAACATCTGATGTTACACACCAAGTAATAAAACGATTTTATTACTTAGGATTGTAGGAAAGATATTCTATCAAATAGAATACAATATTTTATTAAACAGAATAAACGATAAACTTTTACTTATACCTCCGAGGTGTAAGTAATTTTCATTATATAACTATTATATAAAAGAAAGATTCAAATATCAAACTTTTCAATATTCGAATTTTCTACCTATACATATCATATATGTAATTGTAGAAATTAACGGAACCTAAATTAAAAGGATGAACTAGTGTTACTGGAGCATATCCCCAAGAGTATTGAAACTAATTCGGTAACATTCAATATCAAACGAATCAAATCATATAAGATTCGACTGCCCCCCCACTACCATTCCATCAAGATGGAATTGTGGAAGAATAATATTGAATATGAATCATATTCACTCAATAACCTTAGAACTAATTGCTTTAAATTCATATGTTTGATCGTATCAAAGATCTTTGAACAGTTCAAAGACATGTAATGAATTTTAAGGATAGATTTCTCAAAAAACTTCAGATTGAATATCTTTGAGCCAGTCAAAAATGCTCAATCTGCGTTTCATCAGAACAGATTGAAAGTTCTTGATACTTTCAAGACGTTCAATATGTGTTCCTTCAGAAAAACGTAACTAAGTTATGACAATTCATAAACTAAGTTACGAAGTAAAGAAAACTATCTTAAGCAATTACAATTTATTAAACTACATACATCTTATGTATCAGTTAAATAAATCTGGTGGTCCAATGACAATCATTGGTTAAACGAGATCTTAATTACCTTCCTGAATACAATATTCATTAAATGGATAAGGAAGTGTGATGTGATCTCGTATCAAACCATCCTTTACCATACGGAATAAGCATTCAATGCTTAAGTGATAAAATCTCATAAAACACCGTTCTAAATTATTTACTTCACCGAATAATTTTTCTTAATGTTTATCTCTACGTCAATGACACTACTAGTTATATTTAAAATATATAATAATTATTTATAAAGAACAAGTAATTATCAAATAGTCGCAAGTTCCGATATCAAATATCAAAACAATCATTAACTAATATGTTAAATAACTAGACGGGAGATCTGGTATCCAATACCTATAGTTGTAATATTGTGAAAATCGATATTTTCTATACACAACTATACGCATCTCCTTTCTTTAGCTTTACTAGTTGCATTCAACTATTCACAACAATTGCAAATAACTTATTAGCAAATTGTGTCAGACACATTACATCTAAAGGTCATTAAAGCTAAGAAATGTCATTACTAGATAAACAAATACCTAATGAGGCTTTCTTAATGCCAGTCAAGAATCTCGAGACATGAACTAATTCAAGTAAATTTTTACTGCATAAGAAACTATTCTCTCTAAAGTATTATATCCTAAAAGGGATATCTATCTAGATGATCTATCATGACTTAGAAACTAAGTCACTAACCATCGTGATTTTACAAGAAAATCGGAACAACAGTTCCCGATGGTTTAGACCAATCTAATAATATCTTAGTCTAGTAGTATCTAGAACCTATTCTAGAATAACTGCAACCAAGAGTCAAGTCAGATAACATATCAAAATATGTGTCCAGTAAATAAAAGTTCAATTCTATATAAACAATAGAATAAGGAAACGAACAAGCGGCTATTTCCATAATAATACACACTGCCTAAGTTATGGAATTTTTAAACTTAGCAGTGCCTCCCACTATTTTACGTAATACCGTAATCCCCAACGGAAAAATGAGAATTCAATAATTAAATCGAATTCCATAATGGGAAGAGGACCCATGAATATATTTCGACTCACAACAGAGGCACGGTTTCGCCTACGTATATTCACATGTAGACAACTCATTGTCAATCACTCACTAGTGACTCCTTGGTTTCCGGTCCGGGTCGTTTCTCGTTGTGACTGTTAAGGCATGCCCACAATGAGACGTACCAAGGTTAAACTCGTTAATGATAAACTCAAGCTACTTACGTAACCCTGACAGCTAGGGCACGTTCAGAATTCCGCTTTCGCTTGAATTTATCTAGTATCTTATATACACCCGGCATAAATAAAATCTCTATCGGCTACACCCTCACAGCAGAGGCACGGTCTCAGATGTAGTCACGGAAAAATATTCATAAACCGTATTGACAAGACAGACCAAGAAACAAGTATTCCAAATACCAGTTACTTTAAAACCTTATTGAGCGGGGATATTCCATAAAGTGTCATACACTTTAAATCTAATCAAATTAAATGAAATCATGCATGTATCAAGTAAAGACAATAACAAACATTAGATTTTAAAGGGCTAATCATATCGGGGTGTCCAGAATCAGACTCGCTCTGATATCATTATATTGACAAGACGGACCATGTAATATCCTGTGTGTGTCAAGATAAGATTCGTCAGTTCTGTGTACAGAGCATATGTGGTCCATATGTGATTAGCGATCAGTTAAATCTATGGCCATAGTATACTTCGGAAATGAGTTCTGAATGTTATTTGTAGATTACTAATAGATACGTCGACATGATAATACCTATAGAGATTTGATGTTTACATCTGTATCTCTGGTATTATCCGGATACCTGTGACGGAGAGATTATATGTATGCAATGACCTCGACCTGTATGATTTAGCTAGTTTATCTGTGGTTGTCATAATTTACGGGTGGATAAATTATGGACACGAAATTGGATTTTGTGACGGATATACCTGAATCTAGAGAGTCTCACTAATGAAATATACTCGTAGAGCACTATGGCAACATTTATAAATAATACTGATTATTTATAAGTCGTTTAAAGGTTAAACGAAAAATACATGCAAACGGGCCGAACCGTCATTTCCTAATTAATGTGTATTTGTATTTAATATATGATATTATTACATACACATTAATAAATTGTCAAATAAAGGTATTTGACATATATCATTTATATATGTATTTAAGATGTTTAAAGTAAATATAATACATATATTTGAGATATTTGTAATTAATTAATTAATTAATTGTTAAATAATTAATATAATTAAAATATAAATATCTTATGAAATGATAAAGTTAGGAAATCATTATTAGTGTATATTGTTGACTTTTGCATTAAAGGAAAAAGGTTATCAAAAGTGTGATGATGACTTAGATATTTTGTTTTAAAAGTTAAAATTGAAAATATCTATTTTCGTTTATTTTTTTTGCAAAATTCGGCCAACACCCTAATTAAATATAAGTGTTATATTTTTTGTGTTGTTTTATTTGACTTTAAAGAAAATCATTAAATGGTTTGATGATTGCTTATGCAAGTTGATTAAAGCTTTATTGAAACAAAATAAAAAATATCTAGATATTAATATAAGTCTCCAAATTCGGCCAAGGGAAATTTGGGAGAGTATATATTGTTTTGTTTCATCTTTTAGGGTTCAACAAGTTCATTAGACACAAAACATAATACAAAAGTAGTAGAGATAAAAGCTTGAAGGCTAAATGAAGATGACTTGGAAAATCACGGTTTTGTAAGTTATTCTTCAAAGTCTTCAACATGAAAAATATTTCTAACATGCTTAGCATCATTTTGTGTTGCTTTGGTGTTGTCTCTCTTCTTATAGTTTGTGTTTATTTTGGTTGTGAACTTTGATGAAAGATTGATGCATGTAAGTAAGCTTGAAATGGTTTCAAAGCTTTACTTTTGATTTTTAGAAAATCAAAGTTGTCATTCTAGAGTTAGTAAGCCACTTCGTGGTGACCTAGAATTGTTCTAGAGTTGTTTCAAAGTGGTGAGGTTAGATTGGTGAAGTATTGAATGGATTAAAGTGTTGGATTTTGTAAATTTGGACAATTTGATGAAATTGAAAAATTAGGGTTCATAACCCATTCAAAATTTGGGGCTTTTCATATATGTGATGTATTATGGTATGAATATGATGCATGTAAATTTTTGGATTGATTGGATTTGATTTGATCTTGGCATGTTTTGAACTAAAGTGACCAAATTGTAATTAATTGAAAATTTTGGGTGGCTCACGGCATTGGACTAAAATTTGGGGATTTGTTGCAAATCTGATTTTGATGTATTTGATATGTTGAAAATCATATTAGAAGTGATTTAGAATCATCCAAAATTATTTTTGACAATTTTAGGACTAAAATGATAAATTTGCAAAGTTATGAGGCAATTCGGTAATTACCAAGAAAATTGATTTCTTGTGTAATTTTTCAGAATTTGACAATTGGGTAATTAAATAAATAAGTTTATTTAATTGATCCAAGAAAAATTTTGAAATAAGAAAATTTTGATTTTCCGCGTTTCCGCTGCGTTACCGATATTCCGCCTTAAAACCCCAACAGAGTATGGAACTCTTGATGATCGTATCTACTATCCACGACAACCCCATTTTGAGCCCTTGACATGGACACAGAGGCTAAAGGTTGCAATGGAGATAGCTTATGCAATTGCATATCTTCATGTTGGATTCTCCAGGCCAATCGTTTTCAGAAAGCTTGAACCCTCCAATATTTTATTGGATGAGCAAAATGTTGCCAAAGTATTTGATTTTTCATTTTCTGTGACAATTCCTGAGGGTGAAACCCACATTACAGATTGGTTGTTGGGTACATTTGGATATATTGCTCATGAATATGTTACCTATGGTGATTGCAATGAGAAGTGTGATGTTTATAGTTTTGGTGTATTGATGTTTGAGCTTTTGACTGGACAAAGGGCGGTTGATCGATCGCGTCGTCAAGAAATTGAAGATGAGTATTTTTTGTGTGATCATGTGAGAAAGTGTATTGAAAAGAGTAGGTTCAATGAGATAGTAGATCCCATAATTGCTGGGGATGGATTGGGATTATGCTCAGCAAAAGAGCAAAATCTGCAAGTTTTTGCAGAGCTAGCCTTCAATTGTCTCTCTGTATCAGCAGAGGATAGACCTACAATGGTAGATGTGGCAAAACAACTCAGGCGAATGTATTGCTCCGAAAATTTATGTAGCTTTCCTAGTTTATGAATCATCTCATTGTACATCTCCAATGTTTAAACAATAAGAATGCATGATACCCCGTAATTTACATGATCATACAATGAAATGTTTGTTGGACACTAAAGTTAGCTATTACTTGGGTCGGGTTGGAATTTGCCAATCCCGATCTCATCTAATTATAGATTCAGGATAAAAAAATCATTGTGAATCATGTACTGATTTTTGAATTGCGCAAAATATCGTCATGAATCTTAGATCAAATGAGTTTGGATCTCGAATTCCGATTAAAATTCAAGATTTTTTAAGAAAATAATCGAAATTTGGGATGAAAATCGACAGTATTGAATAATATAGGATCTCGAGATTTGGGATTTTTCTGTGGTAATGAAGGTTTAGGGCCATTTCGTAGTCATGAATATTTGGGAGGTATTTGTGTAGCAATGAAAGTTTCTGGGATAAATATAAAATTTCGTAAAGTTTAGAGGCAAAAATGGAATTATCTAAAACTAAACCCTACTTCGATTCATCTTCGCTCACATATATAAACCTCTCAAAACCAACATTTCGCTCTCACTTTATCGTCTCGCATTTTCAGTATCTCCAAAACCCTAGCCAAAAACACAAAGCAGAACCAAACCCTAACAACAATGGCGGAACGAGGTGGCGAACGTGGCGCATTCGGTCGGGGCTTCGGTCGCGGACGTGGCGATCGTGGAGGCCCACGTGGCCGCCGCCGCGCCGGCCGTAGAGAGGAAGAAGAAAAGTGGGTCCCCGTCACGAAACTCGGCCGGTTGGTGAGAGAAGGCAAGATCAGGAGCCTGGAGCAAATCTACCTCCACTCGCTCCCAATCAAGGAGTATCAGATCATCGACCAGCTGATTGGTCCCTCATTGAAGGACGAGGTGATGAAGATAATGCCGGTGCAGAAACAGACACGTGCCGGTCAGAGGACAAGGTTCAAGGCCTTCGTTGTTGTTGGCGACAGCAACGGCCACGTGGGTCTTGGGGTTAAGTGCTCTAAGGAGGTTGCTACGGCTATTCGTGGGGGCATTATATTGGCGAAGCTGTCAGTAATTCCGGTGAGGAGAGGTTACTGGGGTAACAAGATCGGGAAGCCGCATACGGTGCCGTGTAAGGTGACCGGTAAGTGCGGTAGTGTTACCGTGAGGATGGTTCCGGCCCCTCGTGGTGCTGGTATTGTGGCGGCTAGGGTTCCCAAGAAGGTCCTGCAGTTCGCTGGTATTGAAGATGTGTTCACTTCGTCTCGTGGATCGACTAAGACTCTTGGAAACTTTGTCAAGGTTTAAATCTATTCAATCTTTTTTTTCTTGATTGGTTATTTAATTGGGTTTAATTTGTCTGATTATGTTTGCAAGATTTGATTTGTTATTATTTGTGCTATATTGGTTGGATGCTTGAATGTTTTTGAATGATATATGTGTCACTACTGAATATAATTGAATGTTCGGTAATTGATACTGAATAGACAATGATTCAGTATAGAGTGCGCTTTTGTTTGGTTTGGTAACTAAATCTTGAAGAATTATGTGAAGTTTTAAAATTTCTTGCAATGGAAAATAACTGTCGAAAAAGATTGATTATTTCTGTGCTGCTTTGTGCTATGTGTCTTTAAGTATGTATGATTAGTGATAGCCATTTTTCTTTCTTATGAAGTTTTTTTTGCGATGACAACTCTTGTTTAATGATATGAATTATTATCCCTTTTTTGGAACGTTGGCTTGTGTGCGATGATTGATTGCTTTGACTGGAATGCTTCCCCCCACAGAACGAGCCCTTGCCCCGGGGGTTGCCCCTATTACCAACAGAATTATGGATTCCTTGAATGGTCCTAATACTATATACCGTTGGATTGAATGTCTTAAAAGCTTGTTTTTAGTTTGTGTTTCCCTTTTAGTTTTCTGTCTTAAATGTCTCGTGGAAACTACTTATATTCTTTTTAAAATGTATCCTATGCAATTTCTATGAATGCTTTATATGTCTTAAAAGCTTGTTTTAAGTTTGTGTTTCCCTTTTAGTTTTCTGTCTTAAATGTCTCGTGGAAACTACTTATATTTATTTTTTAAAATGTATCCTATGCAATTTCTATGAATGCTTTATAGTAAATTGTTGCAAGTTACCTATCTTGAACTGTTGTGATGATTGAATATTCTTTTTCGCTACTTTATTTAATTAAATTTTTTATGAGGGTATGATTATTTTTTTTATTAAATCCACAGGCAACATTTGAGTGTTTGTTGAAGACATATGGTTTCCTCACACCTGACTTTTGGAGGGAGACTCGCTTTGTCAAATCTCCATATCAAGAGTACACAGACCTTTTGGCAAAGCCCACTGGGAAGATACTCATCACAGATGTTGACCAAGGTGTTGATTCTTAAGCTACTTATGGTTGGTGTTAAAAGAAGTGTGTTAGAATGACTACATTTTGGGCTACTTTTATCGTATAGCTTTATTTGTTACAAACCTTTCTGGTTTTTATTTCCGCTGGACTAGTATGTTGCCATTGTCACATTTGTTTGCTTTGAAGTTTTGCAATCTGAGTTGTCTTGAATGGATGATTATTTAATTTCTGTGGTCAAGTTGCATCATCTGCTTCCTATACCATTGTTTTGAGACCCAAGTCCATTTTTTCCCCAATGTGTTATACTCCTTGCTTCCATTATCTCATAATGGAACGAAGGAATTGGGATCTAGTGCTTGAGTTTGTGCTCAGCACCGGATCAATAGTCATTGGACCCATGTTACATTAGTGTGTTACAACTTCGGGAGAAAATATTGGAACTGAGTTGTCTTGTATTCAAATTGGCTCAAAGGACGTGAAGGATCATGCAATTCCATGTTTCCTGATAGAATTTCAACTATCCTATATCAAGAATTCATTTGAAAATGAAATTCAAATAATTCCATGCAACAATTTGCCAACTTTTTGAGTTGACAAGGACTTATTTGTCCAATTTCAAAGTCTCTGTAACATTGGTACAGTTTACTGGATTCTAATTCGTTCTGGATTAGAATTCTGTGCTGATCCAACTTAATCTCCTGATTGTTTAACACAAATTTAGTTCAACCTCGTATCTTAATTGTTTCATAAATAATACAATGATGATTCCAATATTGTACTCCGACGACTGATGGAAAACGCTGATCATGGTGGTCCACGGTGGCCGATATTATATCAACTTATGTGGCCTCTGTATTTACAAGTGCTACGACGACTGAGAAAATGCTGACCATAGTGGTCGACAATGGCCGATATTTTATATCCCAACTTTATGCGGCATATGTATTGACAGGTTTTGTTAAAAAAATAATTCATCAAACATGTTTTCAAATTATTTGTCAACGAACATACAATCTGAAAAGAGTTGGACAAAGAGCAATGATTTTAGAGTACCCAAATAGCGTGGTTTGATGGTGTAGGATTTGAGATCTCATCTTGAGATCCTAGATTTGAATTCAGAGAGTACGTTTCTTATAAAAGCCTGAGACAATTACTAGTTTTATCTGTTCCGCTTAAGTCGGAAGAGATGGTTCGGCAGCGGGATTATGTATGTGTCTGTTTGGTCCCAATATCATTACTCATAAAATAATAGACAACAAATTTCATTCCTTAAAAGGAGTTTTCAGTAAAAATCATTACATATACACCCTCTTTATTTTTTTCAAGGAAACAAATAATAATAAATCCTCACCCATGAGAAACATTACCAAGGAAATGAAAGAATTTGACCTGCCAGCTTCTTTAAAACTACAATCTGTGATGATACAAGGCAGCAGCAGCATTAGAAAAAACAAAATCACTCTTCTGGAGCCATCACAATTCACAATCGACAATGATACTACCCCACAACTAGATTTTCCGGAAAGGCGAAAATAGACAAATGCTAGATGGTAAAGCCATATAGGCTCGGTGAGCAATTCCGGACAGACTCGTGTAAAGCAAGAAAAACGAGAAATTTATAGTATGATGTGAAGGAGGAGATTAAAACTCGCTTAAATAAGCGTGAACTCTAGAATAAATCAACTTTCTTCTTCAGCATGTCTTGCTTCCATTTTGGTAACTTGTAAAATGCTTCTTTCCTCATCCCAAATACAGTCTGGAACTCCTCGTCTGACAGATAAGCCTGAAAAAACAATTGGAGAAATATATTGAATAACCAACCAAATTATCTATCATTTAAGGGAACTAATAACAATTATGATGGGGAAAACCTCTCTCCGTTTAAAATCAATTCCGGTGGCTGGGTTGTCAGATCTGGCCTTCAGTTGATCATAACTGAACGTACTTCTGCTAGTTTCACTACCATTTTCATCCAGTTCTGTCACTTGCTTCGTTTCTGAATCTTCTCCATTACTTTCTGATACAGACACAACATCCTCTGTCTCCTTGACTTCACCAACTTGTTCAGAAGCCTCTGATTCAGAACGAGCATATTCAGCTTTTAGTTCAGCTGCAAGTGCTAAAATGTGTCAGAAATTCATATAGGAAGAAGGAACATGGGAACAGAAAAGAAAATTTGTGTAGAGTATGTAAATGGAATTTTAATGATTTTCTTACATGGAAGACTAGGTTCTTCTGAAAGACTGCCACTGGATCTGGTAGGGGAGGTATCAGATGATCTCTTCTTTTCAGCAGTAAGAACTTGTGAAAGAGCAGCTACTGCAGCTGCTCTTTGTGAACCCCGACCTGAGCTAGAGATCTTTGAAGTTGAAGCTTTAGTTCCCGGTGATGGGTTAAATGCAGAAGATAAGGCAGCCAAAGCTGAAGCTCTTTGAGTTGGCCCCCCTTGGTTTGAACCATTTGACCTATCCTGGGACTGCAATAACATAAAAAAATAATAATAATAATAACCACGTCATTAATCAGGAAGTTAAATGAATGTTTTGGAACATACACACAATCATCATGCCTGCACTTTTTGAATGCAAGTAGACATAGTTATATGCAACTATGAATAGGAATTTACTCGAGTAAAACTCTCCAAAGCAAATTATTTACCGGACTGGTTGATCTCCCAGAAGATGGGTTAAAGGCAGAGGATAAGGCGGCTAAAGCAGAAGCCCTTTGAGTTGGCCCTCCCTTATTTGCATGGGACTTGTCCTGGAACAGCAATAGCAAGGAATGTCAGACAACCACCAAATTGCCCCAAGGATAACTCAGTCGAATAAATAGGTGAATGCAATACACAAAAGGCTGTGATTATAACCATCAAATGTAAGTCAACTACTTTCCAAGATTACCATAACAGCTTTAAAGAAATAGAAAAAGTCCTTAAATGTCGGACAAGAAATCGAATCATATCATTCAGCATCAAAAGACTTTACCATGCAGCTAGTCAAACAACAATTGAAGAAGAATAATGCACTATAAAAGTTTGGTAGTGCTACACATTATAAGACAAGTCGGTAATTTATTTTGCAGAATTTGTGAAACAGCTGTTGAAGCCAACCCACTTCCGTACATATTAAATATTGAAAGGAATAATTTCCTACCAATAAATTTTGCGATCACACAGTGCAGCAAACTCTAATTAACTCGGATGAAATTTCAACTAATCAAATTGCACACGTCATTTTTTCTGCATTATATCTCCAAACAGTAAGTGGCCTTATAGTACCATAACAATAATGAAATAATTGTTAAAACTAGCCGACATCCTTGCCATAATTTTAAAGACAAAACACCACAAAAATACAATCCTGCCTATTATTTTTAAACAAGTGAACAGCTGTAATATAGGAAAATAACTATCCTAATCAGCTTAATTTTTTTGAAGTTCAACTATTTTATAGCCAGAGTTAACAAACTTCCGTAATTAGAAAAGTAGCCTTCAATTCAATTACAATATTTTTGAAACGACCATAAGAATGATATGTCATGTTTCTATTTTCTAAGGAAATCCCAACATTAAAAGATTTTAGGGGCAGGATACAAATTCACAAACACAGATTAAACGTCACATATCCATTTTCCAGCTTGTTATCATGCAGCATTTTGTCTCTGATATAAATTAAAGCAGCAATTACCTCCACAACATGACTTGCCCCAAAGAGTAATGCTATTTTCTTTTGGAATGAATTTCCCTGAACCTGCATCACATTGAAATATTTGCCAAGGACACGGAACAGAAATCAAACACACACACTAAAAGAGAGCTACCTCTAAAGCAGGAGTTAAGATATGCTTACTTTTTAACTTCACTCATCCCAAATGTATGCTTCGACAATCAGAGTGTGATATTAATTTTCAAACTACAAAATCATCCTAGATGTTCTAGTTCTACTCCCTAAATTTACTAAGATTTTTAGAATTTATTTGAAGCCCACTTTCTTGGTTTCTCCTTCGATTAATTATATTAATTTTTACATTATTTTTTTTGTTAATGAGAGGACTTCCAATAGAAATACTTAGTCCCCTTTGCCAAAATGTTCTCCAATCCAGATACTTTGAAATTACTATTTTCTACGCACTGCTATTAATTACTTCTTACTGGCCCTCTGTCCTATATGTAAATGCATCCTAGTCTCTTTGTGCTTCTTTAGGCTACATCTCTGCTCTTCATTTCCCTCGTGTTTTTGGAGTTTCCTTGTGCTTCACATTTGTTCAGTAACTTTGCCAAGGAGAGTCGTAGCTTGATTAGGTATGTCAAAGGTAAGGCGAAATGCTACAGTTTTCATTTTTATGTTCACGCAAATACAAAAATCCTTTGATATAATTAAGCTGAGCTCTCAAATTTGCAAAAATAAGCACAGGGCAAATAATGATCAAACTGAAACCAAAAAGGAAAAAAAGAATAGGAACTTAAAAGAAAATTAGAAAAGAGAAATCCAAATGCACGTACGGTAGCTTTTGTTGGATCCCACGAAAAGAATGTTGTGAAGAAGCATGGTTCATTTCCTTCGGTGACTTTGTATAGAGGAACTTTTGGAGACAAACCCTCCAGAGATGTGGCCATGTCTATGTAATTCTGCAAGAACTCGGGTAATCAGTGAAGTATATACTAAAGGTAGTATATGATAACACACCATAATCTGTTGAACCAGTACCTGACCAAATTCAAAAGCACTTTGCTTTTCTTTGGAGTCTACGGATTGACCGACCCAAACAAACACTTCCATGTGTGTGTCGAGGATCAATATATCCTCCGTCAATAGATCATCTTGAGAAAAGTTGTAAACTTCCTCAACCTGCCCAGCAGAATATAAAAAATATGTACGTACAAGCCAATAATAAATCTATAGAAGGAAGTTCCAAATATAAGTGATGACTCACCTCAAATTTTCCTGGGAGACCCAAACGTGATCATTATGGGGAAAAAAGAAAGGAAAATCAGTTGATTCAACAACTCATAAAACCCGAATATGTGTTTCACAAGAGATATAAATGATGCAGCTGAGCCAACACTAATCAACAAGAAATGCACCTTTATTAAATGAAAATGTGAACAAGTGAGGATCTCTGACAATCTCTGGAGAAACCTTTTTGCTGCTGTAACTTTGTTTCCCCCCAAGTGCAAACCAAAAGGTCGAGCTCTCAGTCCCTTCTTTAGCAAGCTTTATTGCATCTCCAGGCTGAAATAAGAAAATAATACTTGTATTGTTTGGGTAATGAAAGAACTTTTTAACTGTGAAATACATATTTACAGTATATTTGAAAACTACGTTTGTATAATTTTCCTTGGCCCTCAGATTTAACATCTCACTAAGTAAAGGAAACAACAACAGACCCTCTGAAGTGAATTAATAAATTGCACATGACTAAAGAACTGTACAACAGAAATAATTAGTTGAAAAAAAGGCTTATTAAGTTCGAATTTTGATAATGTCACTGAACTCTTTGAACATAGAATCAATATGAACAATTATAAAGAGATTTAAATGCACTATAGGAATATCACATTTGACATCACGTGCAATTTTTTGGCTCAAGAGAAAAATGAAATGGCAAAAATATCTGTTGGTTCAACTTGATAATTGGATGGGAGTTGTAACTATGCTCATCATCAAAAGAGTGATCCAACTTACTCATGCATGGACTTTTAGAACTTTGCATCAAAATAGCTCTATTATTTTTTTAGGAATCAAGGCATTATAATAGCTCAAGAAGAGACCCAGTATGTGAAATCAGATCCTAAAGAATTCAATTTCCTCAAGGGGCTTACCTTCAAAAATTCGGCAACTTTTGCAGCTAATTGCTGCTGCTCAAAGGTACTTTGATTTCCATGCCACGTGAACATTGTTGAGCCAGATTGCAGAAGGAAACACTCGGTGGAGTTCAATGATGTTGCCACCTAAATAAGAATCATGTGTGAATATATACAATGCTGTTAGATTAACAAAGTCAAAAGGTTTCATTTTGTACTACTCTTTTGCATAAAGTTGGAAACAAGTGTTGTGTCCACCAGCTCTCAATGCATGTCCTAGAATGAACCAATGCCTACAGAATATCTCATAGAATTGTAGGTCCAAAAATGTCATTTAAATTTTCCATTTCTCTAGTGCATATTATCATCCCTAATCGTTCATTCAAATCTCTGCATATTTTCTGATAATATTTATATTTTCCAAAATTATGTATTTCAGGAGAAAAACATTTGTAGATTAAAAGTTTTAGACTTTGACCAAACTTATTTTGAAGCATAACAAAAGTGGAAGTTCAACCACAACATACCGCATCAACTTGCTCCGTCTTATTGCTGTGAATGGAAGTTCCAGATATCCGAATCAGTGCAATAGAATGAGCCGTGTATGTCTCATCTGTCAAATCTGTGTCTGCTAATGATTTTTTGTAACCAGAGCTCAAACCACCCTAGAGAGAAGTTCAACCATATAACAAAATGTAAAGCATGGAATCACAGTGACCACAACGTAGATGGTGAAATGTGATGCAAGCTTTAAACAAGGTACCTTAAGGATCACCATAGGCTGAAAAAGTGCAACAAATTGTGGTGGCTCTTTACCTTGAATTATACGACCCTGCAAGAAGCATCCATCATATGCAGGTCTTAATTTCCATATTACAAAACCTGAATAGTGCTGCTGATACAATACCTGAACCGGTCTTCCCTTCAGTGAGTTGCACATTGTATTAGCCAACCGAGTAGCCATCTTTTGGTCTTCCTGAATTGCATCATTGTGAAATAATGAAACTTATAAAAGTCACCTTTAAATAACTCAAGATATAATAGTGTATATTTACTTCTCTTGTTTATTGCCTTATTTAAGACTGCCAGCAAACTAATTTCATTTACAAGCAATTCTATCTTGACCAACAAGACAATGTAATAGGTGGTAGATAAAGTGACACTAGTATAAGAATTTGCAAGCCAAGATCACAGAACAAAACATATGAAGTTCAAAATTTAAGAAATACATAAATAATTATCAGCATAGAGAGCAAGAAAAATGGTGCGTCCATAATTGCAGCACCATGAATAGGTAGCTAATTAATCCCTACAAGGTCAGAGTGAACAATATACAGAATATGATAATATTCTCAAACTGCAATGATGATGGAAAAAGTTTGAATCATAGTATATGGCACAACTCCTAAGACAATGTAGGCGCACACAATCCAAGATCTAGAATTAAAAATTAAGAAACTAACATATGGAAAGCCAAAATTAAAAAGGAAATTACTGAATTAGAATCTCACCAGAAAAAGTGCATATTACAGATATGTCGAATATATTAAGCCATGCAATTTGGCATTTATGAAACTGGACAGCATAGTTGAAGTTAAGATACTTTTGAAGTTTAAGATACTTTGACAAAATGAATCAAAGATCATTGACCATGTAGTCAGTAGTATCAATGTATCATGTTCCAACTTCCAAGTTAAAGGGATTTAAGATGACAAAGAGACCAAATTTAAGTGAATTAATCAACAGATGGATCGGGCATAAACAAAAATGTATAGCCAGCACCAATAATATTACATTGGCTTAATTGAAATTACAGATTTATGCTTCTAAGTTTCATTTCAGGAGGCGATTATGGTGGTGAAAACAAATTGAGGAGAAAAAATAAACTTTTAATGTTCTCCACAACCGTTTGGGTCACCCCAGTCTCTCTAAGCTCCAGAAGCTAGTTCCGCAACTTTCTTCATTATCTTCACTTCCATGTGAGTCATGTCAACTTGGGAAACATACTCGTGTACAGTTCCCAAGCGAGTCAATAATCGAGCTGCATCCCCTTTTACGTTAATTCATTCCGATGTTTGGGGTCCGTGTCGTGTCAACTCTGTTATGGGATTTCGGTATTTTGTGACATTTATTGATGATTACTCTCGAAATACTTGGTTGTTTTTAATGAAAGATCGTTCTGAGTTATTTCCTATTTTTCAAAAAAATTGTGCTGAAATCAGAACTCAATTTGGTGTTCCTATTCGTGTATTTCGTAGTGATAATGCTCGGGAGTATTTTTCTGCTCCTTTTACCACTTTTATATCCTCTCTGGGTATTCTCCATGAGTCATCATGTGCCTATACACCCCAACAAAATGGTCTCGCTGAACGTAAAAACAGACATCTCATTGAGACGGCTCGTACCTTATTAATCCATAACCATATACCCTTTCGTTTCTGGGGGGATGCAGTTCTTACTGCTTGCTATCTCATTAATCGCATGCCTTCTTTTATTTTACAAGACCAAATTCCCCACTCTATCTTATTTCCCAACCAACCTCTCTATTCGGTCTCACTTTTCATATTTGGTTGTGTGTGTTTTGTCCATAATCTAACCCCGGGACAAGATAAACTTTCTGCTAAGGCTACTAAATGCATCTTCTTAGGATATTCCCGACTTTAAAAAGGGTACCGATGTTATTCTCGAGATAATAACCGCTACTTCATTTCTGCCGACATCACATTCTTCGAGTCATCACCTTACTTCTCTCCTCATACCCCGACTCTTCCCACCCCTTCTGCGATACTGCCTGTTCCATTCTTTCATCCCACACTTGAGACTGTCACCATCTCGTCCTCTTCAGGTATACCACCGTCGTCCTCGTTCTCTATCTTCCATCGGCATTAACACTGCAGCCACTGACTCAGAACCTGCTCCAGCTCATGCCCGTACAGTGGACCTTCCTCGGCCTCCTGGCCCAATTGCCACCAGTAAAGGTATTTGTTCCACTCGTAATCCACATCCTATTTATACATTTCTCAGTTATCATCGTTTATATGCTCCATATTTTGTTTTTGTCTCCACCTTGTCTTCTGTTTCTCTTCCTAGAAATGTCCATGAGGCCTTGTCTGATCCAGGATGGAAACAAGCAATGATGGATGATATGGTTGCTTTAAACTCATGTGGCACTTGGGATTTGGTTCCGTTACCCCTTGGAAAATCTATAGTTGGTTGCCGATGGGTTTATGCGGTGAAAGTTGGTCCTGATGGGCAGATTGATCGACTCAAGGCTCGTCTGGTTGCTAAAGGTTATACCCGGATATTTGGTTTGGACTATGGTGACACTTTTTCTCCTGTGGCCAAAATTGCTTCCGTCCGTTTGTTTCCCTCCATGGCTGCTATGCGTCACTGGCCGCTCTATCAGCTGCACATCAAGAATGTCTTTCTTCATGGAGACCTCCAACATGAAGTATATATGGAGCAACCACCTGGTTTTGTTGCTCGGGGGGGTATGGTCCGGTTTGTCGGCTTCATCGCTCTCTGTATGGTCTCACACAATCTCCTCATGCTTGGTTTGGGAGATTTCATACTGTCATTCAAAAATTTGGTATGACTCGTAGGGAGGCAGACCACTCGGTTTTCTATCGACATTCCAATGGCCAATGCATTTACTTGGTTGTATATGTGGATGATATAGTCATTACTGGAAGTGACCAAGAGGGCATTCAACAGCTGAAAACACACTTATTTAATCATTTCAGACTAAGGATTTGAGACTACTAAAGTACTTCCTTGGCATAGAAGTAACTCAGTCTCATACTGGTATAGTCATCTCTCAGAGAAAATATGCTCTAGACATTCTTCAGGAAACTGGCATGTTAGATTGTAAACCTGTTGACACGCTCATGGATCCAAATGTTAAACTTCTACCAAAAAAGGGGAGCCATCGGAGAACCCTAAAGAGTACAGAACTAGTTGAAAGTCGTTAAAAGATCCTGGACGATACAGACGGTTAGTTGGAAAGTTGAACTATCTTACAATTACTCGCCCAGATATCTCATTTTCAGTCAGTGTGTTTAGCCAGTTCCTGCAAACTCCATGTGAGAGTCATTGGGATGCTGTCATGCACATTCTTAAATCAAGGTTGTTAAAGGCGAGAGGCGCACCGAGGCGATCAGAGCCAGAAAAGCGAGGCGAGGGGCGAGAGGCGCACGCCTCACAGACACGAGGCGCACATCTATTAATAATAATTTTTAATTTGTAATATATGTATCATTTTCTTGTAAATGTAAAAATATAATAAATAGATAGTAATTTTTTCATATATTGTCTACTTTTATATTAAATAGACTCGTCAAATTCATAATACTTGACAATATGCATAATTAAAAACTTCAAATTCAAAAAATAAATATTCAAGTATTCAACTCATATTTTCAAGTATTACACAATTACATGTTTACAATAAAGAATAAACAAATCAATCACAAGCAATGATATCGGATATCCTCAGCAACAGGAACCAAATCAAGAACAAAACAAAATGCGATGATGGTTAAAAAAGTTTCAGTTTTTTAATTACGCACTTCTATCTAGTTTGAAAGAGTTTTAGATACAAGTTGCAAGGCTCTGGTTTGCTTTTTATAGGTATGCATCCATGTGTTTTGGTTGATGGTTTTGAGATTGCCAAAAGAGAAACTCTCCAATTTCTTGAAAAGTTCAAAACTCATGTTTACATTTGTAGCAATGTGAATCATTGGCAGATCAGTTGACAGACACAGTTGTTAAGGCACCAAGAAAAAAAAAACTACGATGATGGTAAAAAAAAAAAAAAAACCCAAATCAGATAAGATGACAGCAACCAAATGCGATGATGAATAGAAAGATGAAGAAAGCATCAAAGAAGAATAGAAGAAATAGAAGAAGGTTTTTTTAAAAAAAATGAAGAAAGAAGAATAGAAGCTATCGAAGATACATACCTTGGAGTCGGAGTCGGCGGCGGTGGTGGATTCGTCGGTGGTCGAGTCATCGACGGTGGAGGAGAAGGCAGGTAGCAGATGAGGAAATTTTGGGTTCTCACGTATTAGGGTTTCAAAAAAATTTTAAATACCACATTTCTCTCTCTCTCTCTCCATGATGTGCACGCATCACGGCGCTTCTCGCCTCACTGCGCTTCGTGCGCTTCATGTCGCATCACGGCGCATCACTGGAATCGCCTAGCCTCACCTCTCTTGATGCGCATCGGCTGTCGCCTCGTGCGCCCCTCGCATCGAGGCGCGCCTCACTGCGCCTCTAACAACGCTGTCTTAAATACATCAAGAAAGCGCCAGGACAAGGATTATTGTATGAAGATAAAGGCAATACTCAGATTGGATATTCTGATGCAGATTATGCAGACTCTCCGTCCGACAGGCGTTCTACTACAGGATATTGTGTTTTAATTAGAGACCTGGTAATCTAGTATCCTGGAAAAGTAAGAAACAAGCAGTTGTCGCCGGGTCTAGTGCAGAAGCAGAATATCGAGCTATGGCCTTGGCAACATGTGAGTTAGTATGGCTAAAACAGTTGTTACAGGAATTAAAGTTTGGAGGTGGGACACAAATGAAGCTAATTTGTGACAACCAGACAACTCTACACATAGCATCTAACTCTGTGTTTCATGAAAGGACCAAGCACATAGAAGTTGATTGTCACTTTATCAGGGAGAAAATTTTATCTGGATGCATGGTCACTAGCTTTGTCAACTCTGAAGGACAATTAGCGGACATCCTTACTAAGTCTCTTCGCGGTCCTCGTATTTATTTTATTTGTAACAAGCTTGGTGCATATGATTTATATGCTCCAGTTTGAGGGGGAGTGTTAGAAATAGGAAAGTATCTTTAAGATTGATAGGGATATGGTAATTGATTGTATGTAATTATGGGTAGATTTATTTTCCTTTTATAGAGAAGACTGAAGGCTATAGAAAGCTTATTCTTGTATTGTTTAAAACAAGAAAATAAAAAGAGGGTTTCCTCCATTTCTTCACTTTTATTTGAGATAATGCTCGAAAACTCGGTATATGGTGCGAGGCGGTCCCCCACGTGAGACGAGGCAGGCAGCCACAAGCTGGTCGAGGCGACAGCCTCCATCCAAACAAGGAAAAAAACTAAAATCATCAAAATAAAATCATCCACAACACAACCAAACCAACAAAAACATAAAACAAAACAGGTTCATGAAACAAAATGACCATTAATATCTAAATAGGCTATCATTTGTGTCTAATAACATGAAATGTGAGTCTGCAGTGTCATCCTCCAAAGAGTCATCATCATATCTAATTCTTATCACACATAATTTTTATTAATAACAAATAATATAATAGTAAATGTTGGTTATTTTTAAAGATAATAATTATTTTGCTATTTTCGACGAGGCATTGGGGGTCGAGATGCTCGGTCAACATGATTACCAACATTGTCGATTAGGATTTCAGAATTGGGGATTTTATTTATGCAAGTTTTTAGTCTATAAAGGGGATGAAATCAGGACTCTTTGCCCTGACTTTCAGCTTCTTTAATAATTTTTTATTTTAAAAAGATAACTTTAGGGCTTTCAGGATGAGGAGTCCACCTCAAACCGCCTCAGGCCACCCCGCCTTGAGGCGTCATGAGGCGGGCCGCCTCAGGCCTTTGAGGCGGGCCGCTTGAAAACTTGGCCCGAGGTGATAGCCTCGACGCACAGCTGGCCGCCTCGAGCCGCCACCTCAGATGAAGTTTTCAAACTATGATTTGAGATTACACAAGGATGATTCCAAGTTTCATTTCAGGCAGGCAATTACAAGGGTGAAAAACCAATTAAAAAGAAAAAAGGTTTTCTTCTTGTTTGTGAGGGGAAAGCATTCATTTGCTGTTATTCTAATTTATATCATTTCACATCCAATCAAAATACACATTGTTTGTCCCATAACCAATGTTTAAAAATACGTGGCGGCGCCTCGAGGCGGCCGGCCATTGAGGCGCGAGGCGGACCGCCTCGAGGCGGCGAGGCGGGCGCCTCGATTCGAAAATCGAAAAAATAATTAAATTGTAATATAAGAATAATAAAAACATGTTAAATCCAAAATACATTCATTTCTTCATAATTCATAATATGTTCAAACAATTATTGATAACTAATCCCTAAATAAGCTATCATCTATAGCATATTGAAACAGTTCAGACTTAAAATACATATGACATACCACTATACGAATACGACAGGATAGTTAACTGAAGTGTGTATTTTTGGCCAATTAATTGAAGCTTACTGCTTACAACAGGATAGTTCACTAAAGTGTGTAATTACAGTATTACACTGCATTTACACCACATGTGATTTTAGTCCCGAACTTGCACTTAAATCTTTATATAGCCTTCAAAATAAGTTTATCTTTTTCTCTAGTTTCGTTAATGGATTTTTTTAGGTCATTAACAAGTTAAAAATTTTTTTAAAAAAAAAAAAAAACAAACTGAACAGATTACCACAAACGTTGTCGTCGCCGAGAGAGAGAGAGAGAGAGAAGTATAAGTCGAGAGAGATAGCAGAGGAGGCCAAGAGAGAATATAAAAACCCTAGAATCAATTTTTTTTTTTTTTATACTGTAAATGAAACGACGACGTTTTGAAATCCCCAAAACGTCGTCATTTCATTTAATAAAATCAAAATGAAAAAAAAAAAAGGTTCGCGTGAGGCGGCCGCCTCACGCCGATTTGGCGGGAGGCGGTCGCCTCGCAAGCGTTGAGGCGGCCGCCTCACAAAAACCGAAATAGGCGGCCGCCTCGACCGAATTTTTAAACAATGCCCATAACCTGCGAAAATGACACTTGTTTTCAAGGAACCAAAGAAATGATAAAAGTGTGTGATCAAGAAAAGAAGTAAACTGATGTCTGAGTTATGTAATTAAAAGGAAAGACATTATGACAATGATTACAAACTCAATCGAGGAGACACCTAAATTACCTCAACACTGTCCTTCCCGAACCAGCAGCACAAGAAGTAATCTTCTTTTCTATCACCTGAGTGATAGGTATAAAGCACTATGTAGCAGTCTCCACTATAAAATTTGCCAATGTCCTCTTTAGGTAAGGGAGTCTTGGCGCTACCATTAATGCACCATACCTGAAATTAAACATAATAACATTCTAAACAATTCCAATTTTAACAACCTTATAAATTTACATAATTAGAAGACAGTTGATAGACTAAACCTCCATCTTTCCACCTCCTTCTAGCAAAGGTGGGACTTCCTCATTTGCCGGAGTACTTTTTCCCATGCCCTTGATACCAGCACCTTGTTGCTTCAATAAAGCTAGCAGTGCATAAAATAATTTTTAGTTGTGCTAACAATTAAATGTTCCAGTTTCACTCATAACTTAGGAAGACCTATGAGTGAAATGTTCCTTATTTACTCATAACTTAGGAAGACTAACACTACCTGCTACTTTTCCTCTTCCCTCCTCGGCACCAGGAGCTGTTGACCCAGATGGCCAAGAATCAAAGTTGGATTTAAATGCACGTGTCTCATAACCTTGGATGACCCGGGTTATCCTTGTTGATTTTGGCCGATTTTGGCTAGAAAGAAATTCCTGGAGATAAGATTTAGAATCAATATCCATCTTTTTGTCAAGAAATGATATAGAACTGTTGTGCCTTTACCTCAGCTGCTTGACTAGCAGCTTTTCTCTCCTCCACTTGTGTTACTCGTCCAACCCAAACAAATACCTCAGACCCACGATCCAGTAAATAGAATCTGTTGTTTTCCAACAAGGCTTTGGATAGTTCACCTTCTACAATCTTCACCTCACCGTCTTCAATGCTGCAGAAACCAGATATTAAAATCAGCACCTAATGTTTATGGACGCATGCATCATAAAACAATTAAATATTGATAAATGCTCATTTTTTACAGTTTATAAGCTCACATGAAGAGAAACAAAATATTTGTGTATAAAAGCAATTGAAGATATATCCTATAAAACAAAATGCATATTGAATACGATATTATCTTTACTTTAATGAAAAACAAGCATTATAAAATATCAGGGTAACTTGATTTAATTATGTCTCTTCAAGTGCAAACATTCTCAAAGCTGCCTGCAGAATGATCTATAACCAAATTAGAAGCAATCTCAAAAGTGCAGAGGCCTACAGTGGAAGACAGCTCGAAGTTAAATGTTTCAAATATTCCATTGCTGCCTCAAAAGCAAGATAACTAAGCTTTGTTTCTGTAACCAGACTCCCAGAGCACAACAATAGCAAATATACCGAAGGCTTCCTTCAAGCTCATTCTAGATAATGTCCAGTGAACACATTTTTTTCCAGATACATAGAAATCCCTTGGATTCACTTGTCAGTGAAGTGGATTAGAAACCAGGACTAGCACTCAACCCTATGACCTTTAGCAATCCCTAATGAGATTATTTGACATTTGACCCCTTGATTTCAATCAAAGGTCTTACAATCAGGCTTGCCTCCTGTTGAAGTTAATGTTGTGTGGCTTTTTTTTTAGATGAAACCAAGCAAATTGTATTAATTAAGGAAAAGTGATAAAAGATACAACTGTGGGAAAGGAGTCCTGTCCACAAGGAAAATAGTTGTTGACATGACTAGAAATGGCATAAACGATATCATATAACAACAGCCGGTCACAGATGAGGATAGGGATTGAAATTGATTCAAACACCAACAAAAGCATAAAAGAATGCATTTCAAGTGTAGTATCAATCTGGATCTCGTAAAAGATTTGGCAGCATTGTGCAGGCCCATTAATCTGCATTAGTGAATAAAAAAGCATGTCTCTGCAGAGAAACACACCCAGAGGGACAGAGATACTTTCCTATGCGATATTTCTATTAAAGCAACAAAGTAGGGAATAATTCAATAAAAAATTTCCTATAGAAAAGAAAACCATCACAGATGTAAGACACTGTAAACTGCCAAGGCCTGAGTGTCTAATCAATTCCTGTATTACAATGCATTTGGAGCATTTTAACCAAGAGATTGATTATCTATTCCTCTAGACTTTCGTAAGCTCATCTATCCCCACATTTTCAAATTATAGTCTAATCAGTTTTCTCCTCTTTTTGATAACATCCTTTTGGAGTAATTTGAAGTTCAATTTTTCGAATTCAATCATCCACCGAGTCCAAACTCCTCATGCTGCTATTCTCAAGAAAATTTTGCTTGTTGATTGGAATTTAAATAGAAACTAGGATATCAAAGACGAGTTAAAGTAATCGGCTCTGATCTGCTCCAATGGAAATGAGACAAGCATGTGTCTAATGTTAAGCTGAAAATCTAAAAATGCCAAATTTTTTGAATAAAAAATAAAACCGCCTAGCCTATCCTTCTAGGCACCGCCTAGAAGGCCTAGGCGTTAGGTGGTCCCCCACCGTACGCCTATGGCCTAACGTTTTTTAGAACATTGATTACTCATAAGAAGTACATCTCCGGTTAAACTAGCAAAAAATTATTAAAAAGAATAAATTATTAATTTGAATTATTTGGCAATGGTACATTCAATAAAACAGACAACAGTACCAGTTCAACTCTCCAAGCATCAAGTTCTGAATTTTCAAAAAAGAAAATACCTATAAAGTTTAGGAGGAGTGGTTTCAGGAGTAACATCATCTTCAGTAGCAACCTTCTTGCCAATTGGAGCAAAACCACCAAAGAGGACCCAAAATTCACCTGAATCTGACTCTGTATCTAACTTCCCATCATCTGACATGGTAAATATCATTTACACACAAATAATTGACAGTTCAGGATTTACAACCATATTGAAGCAAGATATAAATGACTGAAGACTGATAATTAAAGCCCTCTAAAACAAATAAAAAAAATAGCATTGCAAAATGATAGTGACATATTCCCTTACCAACAATTGCAACATCACACTTCCCATCATGATACTTTTCCTTCAAAAACTGAATTACTTCTAAAGCCTTAGCCCTTTCCTGGATATTGGAATTTGCTCCATTGAACTGATAAATCTTATCCTTAGTATCCAGGATAAAAACATCATCATGATTTAGTGAAGTCCTAGCAAAAGGAACCTGCAATTGCAAAATGTGGATAATGATTTCTTGACCTACAGAATATTAAAATCCAAATTAGAATAATTTTGCAAGTTTTTGAGCTGTATATTAAGAGCATGGAATACCTGTTTCATTCTGACAACTCGTTTTCCTTTGCATGCATACAATCGTGTTTCAAACTCTTCTTCCTCTGTTTTTTTAAATCCAGATGCAACACCCCCATCCAGTGGTATAATACAAGGCTTAAAATAGGACAAAAATTTGTCAGATTCATGGCCTTGAAGTTCCCGGTGCTGAACTGCACGCCCTCCGAGAACAGCATCAAGTTCAACAGTTTTAATAGCTGCTGTTCCAGCTTCATCCTGTGTCAAGTGGTTACAGCATTTCATATCAAGAGTTCATTCTAAAGAAGTGTTAATTTCAGGCCAGTAAGGATCTGAATGGAAAACAGAAAAAATTGATAAGAATCACTAAAAGCATACCTGACTTGTATCTTTTCCAATCCAGAAATGTATGTCATACAGATAAGCCCCTCCCTTGCCAGGTGTTGTCTACAGATACATGTATACACGGGGGATGAGTGAATGAAGAAGAAAGAAAGTAATTTCAAAAAAACCTTCCCCAATATAATGATCAATTCAGCACTCTAACAGGAAGTTCTCACATATCATCGGGACTTCACAAGTTGAATCTATTTTATTGAAAGAAAAGAAAATGGAGCTTATATCTTAAAAAAAAAAAGAGAACCCCGAGTAATAGATGATGACAATGAGCACATTGGATAAAGGATGGAGCTATTTCTACTTAAATCTAGACTTCAAAATCTAGGTCAATGATATCATCCAATCCAATGGACCACCGGCTTTAATAAGAGTTCTAAATGTAGCCGTGATCTTATATACGATACCACCGGCCGCACCTTGGTACTTCCATCCGCCAATCAATTAATTCATATCACTATTTTTTGTCACCACTTTTTCTACTATAAATTTTACAGACAATGCATGTAGGATAGAAGGTAGGGATGGCAATGGCTCGGATATCCGACCAAATTGTCATATCCGAAAACAAACCTAATTTCCGATACCTATTCATAACCGAAAAAAGTTCGCAGTCAGTATCCATATCTGAAACCGATATTCGAAAATTTGGATATCCGATACTAATTAAAATAATCGAAAATGTTAAAATAAATTAGAAATATGTTAATGGATATTTGATATTCGAAAAATTTTAAAAAAAAAATGAATTAATTTATATATTATGAGGAAAAAAAAAAAAAAAAATGAATCAATTTGTATATTATGAGAAAAAAATTATTTTGTTATTATAATTTTCTCTAATATATATATATATATATATATATATATTTTTATTTTATTTTTAGTCAGATATCCAACATCAGAAAGACTAAAAATCATAATCGATCAATATCCATTTCGGATACCTAATTTTAAAAACGAACCTAACTACTATCCATTAAACGTTGGATATCGTATAGTTTTTTTTTTTTGTCGGATAGTATTGAGTATCCCAAAATATCCGACAAAATTGTCATTCTTTATAAAAGGTATAAAACGGCATATATTTCGCATTCGCAGTTTGAAATTTTCAAAAATTGTGGTAGGTAAGGGCAACGCATAATTCCCTGGAATCAAGTTGAACCGCAATAGGAGAGGCTAGTTCAACTTCAATCTACCCAAATTGTTTTTTATTTTCTCAAAAATGGGTTTCAATTCTTTCAAATTTTGGACTGATGGTTTCAATTTCTATTGAACAGAAACAATTGCATTCAAACTAGATCTAGTCGATAATGGCCAAAATGGAACCGAGCCAAACTGTGCCCACACCTATTTATAATATTTACTATGCCTTTCATGATGACAAAGACATTTTACATATATTTTGCAACATGATTCATATTTTCAATTTATTTAATAGAAATATTATGAATAAACTATTATTTATATTATTTTAATAATTATTGAAATCTTCAATACAAAAAAAATTGGTTCAATCAAGTCATTGTTTTTATATGAGAAGTCATCCTCAGCTAAATGACAAACTCAGCTATGAGTGGGCTCTTCCACCTAGGTTCAATCCCACCACAAATGGAAAATAGGGGCAATTTTCACCATTAATAAAAATGGTGAAAAAAACAACCCACACCCCCAAGATTTGCTCAATTATACAGGTAGACAATGATATTTATAAAATTTATTATGCCTTTTTGTATTGAAGATTTCAATAATTATTAAGACAATATAGATAAGAGTTTATTTATAATATTTCTATTAAATAAATTGAAAATATGAATCATGTTGCAAAACATATGTAAAATGTCTTTGTCATCATGAAAGGCATAGTAAATATTATAAATGAGCAAACTTGTATAATTGAGCAAACCTTGAGAAGTCATCCTCAGCTAAATGACAAACTCAGCTATGAGTGGGCTCTTCCACCTAGGTTCAATCCCACCACAAATGGAAAATAGGGGCAATTTTCTCCATTAATAAAAATGGGGAAAAAAGCAACCCACGCCCCTAAGGTTTGCTCAATTATACAGGTAGATCTCCTTGATTTCAGAAATGGTAACACAAACTGTTTTTGACAATTATGTCCAGATGAATGTAGTTTGGTCATTACAGTCAAAAGACATAATTGTCAAAAAGCGGTTTTTTTGACCATTTCTGAAACCAATGAGGTCTACGTGTACAATTGAGCAAACCTTAGGGTGTGGGTGGCTTTTTCTCTAAATTGGTGTAAATCTTGCCATTACTACAGATTTCTGAGCTATGCTCAATAGACCCCTAGTCCATTCTATCATTGTATGGATTTAGACTCCCAAAGACCTTTGATTTTAATGTCAATAGATAATAAATCAATAGTCTATATATATTTTTTCATTTTGATGTCTTATTAGAAATATTGTAGCGATTTGATTCCATAAAATTTTAGTAAACGAAAAGTAAACTTAAAAATTTTATTTTATTTTCTATTGATTAATATTATCTAAAGTGTTGGAATTAGTTGAGAAGCTAATTAGTATTTATTGTTAGATTATATTCAACCAAGCATTAATTGTGTAGTTGGTAGTTGTGTGTTGTGTATTTAATATGGTAGTTGTATAATGCCTATATAAAGGCCTCTCATTGTAAGTTTTATATCAAGCAAATTTTAATACACAATTTTCTTCACAAATTCTCACATGGTATCAGAGCCAATCTTTCTCTGGGTTCTAGTATCTCTCTTTTAGAGTCGTCGTGCAAGTCGGCGCGTGGGGAACACACACCGCTATATATGTGTGAGCCTCACGCGCCGCATCTTCTTTGGCAATCTTGACAATATCAGTGACGACGAAATGCTAATTCTTATCCCTTATTTGCACCAAGTTCCACATCTGACTTTTTTTGGGGTTTTGTTATGGGGAGATTTGACAAGTTTTCTTTAGATGTTTTGAGCTGTTCTGGAATAGTTTAAACTTTTCAGCTGTGCATTTTCCAGCGATGTTAAACCATCCAAACCTCCACATCTGTTCTCGTTGTGCATTCTCCAACGACGTTAAACAACCAAGTCACCATATATGTTCCTGCTGTGCATTCTCCAGCAGCGCTTTAAACACCCTAGTCTCTCTATGGTTCTTGTGCTGATTTCATCTGTAACAAGCTTGGTGCATACAACATGTATGCTCCAGCTTGAGGGGGAGTGTTGGAATTAGTTGAGAAGCTAATTAGTATTTATTGTTAGATTATATTCAACCAAGCATTAATGTGTAGTTGGTAGTTGTGTTGTTGTGTATTTAATATGGTAGTTGTATAATGCCTATATAAAGGCCTCTCATTGTAAGTTTTATATCAAGCAAATTTTAATACACAATTTTCTTCACAAATTCTCACATAAAGTTTATTTAAGAATTGAAACAAATAGCTTAGAATTTTTTTCATAAAAATATTGGTTAAGTATGTATCATATACTTGTGTGAAGCATAAAAACAATTAAGAGATATTTTCTCTCTCACAACAAATATTGCATTTTGATATAACCAACACATATAATGCATAAAAGAAAACAATAAAACTCTTTTCTTAATTTTTTTTAATTTTAATAAATACACAGAGTTGAATGTTGGAAGAAATAAATATAGAAATTTGAGATCAAATTTCAGCATTCAAATACAGGTACATATATAATAAAAAGAGAAAAAAAATGTAAGAGAGAGAGAGAGAACTCAAGACTCATCTTACCTGCAAGATAATGTAGGAATCCCCCATATAGAATTTTCCATATTCAGATTTAGGCAATGGAACTGGTTGAAAATTCTCAATTCGCCAAATTTCAGTACCGCTGTGTGTTGTTAAGTTTGACAATCTTAAAGTGGAAGGCAATAAATGCCAACATCCAAAAAAATTATAAGAAAATTCACACATGAGCACAACTCAATTCCAGGTCATGATACATTACAAATACTCTTTGTAGGCAAATAAGAATGGGAATACTAAGAAAGTTTTTACAGCTATTTCTCACACACACTCTCTCTCTCACGTGTTTGTGTGAATGTGTCTACAAGTTCTTAGTTAAAAAGTTCTTATTCATATTAAGGATACAGTCTCTGACCCGCTCCTTGAAACGCAGGATCCAAAGATTTTGCGGAGGTAGACATCTTCAAAAATTCTTCTTTATACTATTATTATAATCACAAACACAATAAAGACTCGATGATTTTGCTACCTTGAAATTGCAAAACAATTCACTGCAACAGAGAAACTACAAGAGATTACAAGAGGATCAAGAAAATGCAAATAACTAAATACCACAACTTAGGATAATTGATTGAAATGCAGGATTACAAATGTCACAGTCTAAAATGTTGTATGATTAAATTAACAACATATAACATTAAAACAATCATACTGGTGGACCATGTGTGTTTGTTCCCTGTATAATAGCTAAGCAAATTAAAAATAGGAGATACTCAGATACACAAATCCCATCTTCCTTATATTGTGGTAAGTGGACCATCTTACTTTTTCTTTTTTATAGGATCATAATCTATCTCATTTCAAGGATAGCTATCTGACCAAAATAATAATATAACAGGTTCAGAATGGTAAGTGTAACAGAAAAGAAAATCAATGCACGTCACTTTAATGCATCAGCTTCAGTATTATACACCTAATTTATGTTTTAATGCACTTTATTCTTTCAAAGTTTGAGGCACTCCCTTTTCACTGGGTCGTTAGCTAAAGACCTGATATTCAAACTAGCTCTCTAGGAATACCTTCCCCTCAATAGCAAGTCAAGCTGATTTTTGCAACATCCATCACTTTTTATTTTATTTTATCTCATTTTTACATCAAACAGATAGCACAACAACAGATGAACCAAGATTCCATCCCATTGTTTTTTGTAGGTCTTGATCAAGTGTCATATACTCTTTCAATGTTTTTTTAAGGCCATTGGCTATCCTCCCTAGTTACCTACAGGATCATCCCTTCAAATTTGAGCCAAATGCAATCTAGTTGCACCACAAAGCTTCTTACTAGATCCTTTAGATGACAAAATAATCAAATGTCATCATCAAGTCATATTGAGTTACAAAAACAAGTTGTAAAGCTAGGAACATGCACAAGTCTTTGATATTTTCAAAGAGAAAACAAATAGGACAAACTTGAATCCAGTAGACGAGAAACTTAAAGCATGCGACCTCTTCGATGCCTTAACATTAACAACATTATTCATTCCCTTTTCTTTCTTCCTTCCTTCCTTTATTCTAGAAAATCCCATATCTCATCGCAGACATATTGTCCTAAGATGTTATTAACTTCCGTTATCCATAGCTACATTATCAAATCTCTACAACATAGAATCACGTGTCTAATTTGAAATCCTTCAAACCAAATTTGAATTCTCGTAGAATAGGTCCAGGCCCCAGGGATCATATAAACGTTCCGAAAGTCTTCACTTAACTGATCCAAGTTTAATTAGACAAATCATCTAAGTAAGAAGTTTCCACAAGTTGAACCCGAAGTAAGTTTCAAGTTTTTGCAAAAATGTAGCCTGAAACAGAAGGTGCCAATTTGATATGCAAAGACCAACTTGTCAGCCAGCATATTATATCCTTTTCTACAAGAAATCTGGCATTTTATCCAAGCTTACATTAAATAAATACAAATGCTAAAGGATCTTCAATTCTCATGTACAAAAATGATAACCTTTCTCTATATATATCTATACATTCCTGGACTCTTGATGATTTTGCATGAATACACAGTTCATAACAAGAATCACAAATGCCACACCCCCAAGTAGTCTAATTTCCAAAGTAAAAACAGAAAATGGCACGCAAGATTCCCTAAGTACCAAAGTCGCAGAGCCTCATACATGTGAGTGGAGGCAGTCGCCCCCGATTAATCTGAAATTTTGTTAAAATATCTCCTATAAATTAATGAAAAGTCTGATTTATTAATTAGATAATTTTGATTTGCCCCCACTAAAATTAGGAGTATTTATCACTTTTGTGAAAATCAAATTTTGCCACTACTGAATCAAAGCTCTGGCTTCACCACCGCCCATGGCAATCAATGCAAATTCTTAAGAAGATCCTCAATCAGGATTTCTTTGATTCACGGCATCCCCAAATCCAGATCATCAAAAATAATCCATGCAAAGCATTCCTCTTATCTTAAAACTTCTCACTATTTTAAACAGCAATACATACTGAAGCACTAGCCTCATCAATCAGCATTCACAAATTAGCCCTTCTGATACACTCAAAAATTCATCTGATTTTGTTGCAAAACTAAGATCCTTAAGTTCTCATTGAAGTAACAAATCACATCGTTTTAACTACCATAGCATAATAGAATCATCCAGAACATACATTAAAAACCCAAAAAAAAAAAAAAAAAACAGAGAGAGAGAGAGAGATCGAAGAGTGTGATTAATGAACAAGAACAAATCAACGAAGAATGAAAAACAACAATTTAAGCAAACAACCAAAACTTCATATTACCAGATGAAAACATCATAGAACATAAAACAAAAAACAACCCATTAAAAATGAGACAAGATCAAAAATACCCAGATCAACAAACAGCAAAATGATGTAGATCCAATGAATCACAACAAAATTAAACCTGATCAGAGAGAGGTGAAGAGGTACCTGAAACTGAAAGCGAGAGAGATATCTCTATGTGTGAGACGGTGAATGATGGATTATGAAAAGGAAACAAAAACAAAACGAGCTGGCAATAAAAGATATTGGGGAAAAAAAAAAGGAGAAAGGGATGAGAAAGAAAAAGTGAATAATTGAGGAGGGTTATGGGCTCTCTCTCTCTCTCTGCTAACTTTTTTTTCCCTTTTGAGTGGGGACGGGGGGTGCTTTTGAGAAATGTAATTCAGAGAGAGAGGGAGAATGATAAAATGAATTGTGATGGTGATGATGATGATGATGATGATGATGATGAAGCAGAAAAGGTGAAAAGAGGACAAGAGTTATTTTGACAGAACGACAAGACTTTGCGGACAAATCCGTTATTTAAGGCAAATAGATCGCCAATGGTGATACAGGATACTCCCTCCTTCAGGGGAACATGTAACGGGTGGACAAATAGTTTGGTTTGGTCTATATAGATTCGAACCGAACTAAATCGAATCGAGTTGGATTAATTATATCTAATTGAACTATCCAAAAAAAGGGCATAGGCAGCTCCGTATGATCGGTTCACATCCTCCGCAGCCGCAGCTCTCAATTTTATCACAAATCGAACGATTCTAAAATTATAAATCGAACGGTTTTGATATCGAATCGAAACTGAACCAAGATTTGATGAAAACTGAATTCGAAATGCCTAATATTTAGCAAATATTAGTATTTTTTTCTATCAATTTTGTTTGAATACAAGAATATTCTCAAATTCTATATTGAGATTGTAATGCATAATATAATAAAATTATTATGTTCTCATACTATCTTTCTTCCTTAATAAGAATATATTTAAGTCGATATAATTAAATTAAATTAAAGATATAGAAGTGATTAGTCTATATAATTTCATTTAGTTATACAATTGTACATACATGATTCTTCACAAATGTATGATGACATCTCAAAACGACACACTAGACATCATAAATTAATATATCGCGTGTTATTTTATCAGTTGGTACAACTGGTTGTAATATCCACACATAACATAACTAAATTGAATTATCAAACTAGACCAAACAAAATTAAATTTTGACAAAAACTGAATAATTCTAAACTCCCAAACTGAATGGTTTGGAAACCAAACTGAAATTTGGAAAGAATTGAACTCGAAATGCCTATCCTTATGCAATATTTGGGCCAGACTCTGATCAATTTTACTCGTATCGAATCGGGGTAAAAACTCAAATCTGTAAAATTTAGATACAGGTTTCAAGTGGCATTTCATAACAAAAAAGAAATTAGAGTTAAATAAAATAAAATAAAAATATGGTTTTGGTCGCAATGGTATAGCTAGAATACTGATTTAGTGTGGGCAAATGTTGATTTTCATAAAAAGTATTAAATAATTTTCATTTTAGTCGAGGCAAAACAAATTATCTTATTAACAAATCATGTTTTTCATTAATTTATAAGACATATTTTAATAAATTATTAATTTTTTAGATTAAGCATGGACAACTACCTCTGCTCATCTATATATGGCTCTGCCACTGTCGATTTGAAATTTTTCATATTTGGACGGGTTAGACCCTCACAAAACACCCGAATCTTTTTGGATCTAGGTTAGGTGCAGTTTTTTTTTTTTTTGCAAAATCTCTAAATGAGTAAATATTTAAAGATAATAATTATAAGAGTATTTTTCATACACTTCTTTCAAAGTTTGAGAAACTCGCAATTAAATAGTCATACATTTTCTATGAACTTAGCTATGAAGCAAAGTCATTCGCTACCTTCTCCACAATAAGTTTGAATTTCCTCACAACATCATAAGACACTATCGAGTAGTTTCATAATAACATGTTGAGTATGATACGGCGAAGCCAATCCCTGTATCCGGCCTGTAAGGAACCTAGGACATCACTTATCTCCACATTGGTATGATATTGTCCACTTTGAGCCTAAGCCCTCATGGATTTGCTCTTGGGCTATACCCAAAAGGCCTCATATCAATGAAGATACATGTCCATCCTTATATGCCTATGATCTTCCCAATTTCTAACCAATGTGGGACCTTGAGACTTTGTTTGCACACCTAACAATCCTCCCCTCGAACAAAGGACCACCGAGCCTCCCTCAAACGATCATCCATCCGTCCACTCCATGAAGACCAGAGCGCACCGCCTATCTAACCGAGCACTCACGAATCATGATTGGGGCTCACCACCTTTTTTGTTCTACATTCCGAGGATTCATCCACATGGCTAACTCTGGGGCATGGCTCTGATACCACTTGTAAGGAACCTATGACACCCACTTATCTCCACATTGGTATGATATTGTCCACTTTGGGCCTAAGCCCTCATGGATTTGCTCTTGGGTTATACCCAAAAGGCCTCATACCAATGAAGATACATGTCCATCCTTATATGCCCATGATCTTCCCAATTTCTAACCAATGTGGGACCTTGAGACTTTGTTTGCACACCCAACACGGCCCATTTAATTAACAAGTACTAAAATTTTACCATATTTGGTCATAACGTACCAGGTCTTGCGAACCCCTACGTAAGTTCTCATTTATACGATGAATTTATTTTTATTTGAACGAGAATATCAATTCATGTAACTATTCTCGTGCAGCAAACAAACATAAATAAATATTCTCTTATCCGCTCTTAACGTTCCAGACCAAATTACAGCGGAGATTTTTCCTATCATTAACCGTGAGATACAAGTAGTTAATACTAGGAATCACCTTTCAATGATCGTATTACACCAACCTAAGAAACTAAGAAATTGAAGCAATTAAAATTGAAATTATAGAAGACCCCACGACCCATACCAAAATTTAGGATCATTGTGAAATTGAATAAAATTATGAATGACTACTTTTTTATATTCTACTTTCCAAAGACTTGTTTGATTTTAATGAAAGATTTGTGTCTTCTTTTTTTTAAACATATACATCAATATTTTTTTATAATAAACAAATATTGACTCACACTTGACAATTATAAATTATCTTAATTCTTGTATCCAAGTTGTCAAAACTCATAAATTTTATTATCATCACATTTTCTATTCCAAATATTGTGGTTTCAAAATTAGAATAGTTTTGAATTTTTTTTTTTTTTAAAGATATAGTGATTTTGATTTTTTAAAATAAGGTTTTTGGATTTGATTTTCACATCTTTAGATATTTTATATTTTTATAAATTACATTATAATGTATTAATATTTATAATAAAAATTTATTTCAACATTTTAAAGACTTGAATCATTGACTTTAAGATGATAAATATATATATATTATAGAGTAGATATGGTAATTTTTCCCGTCCCAATTTAGAAAATGGGACGTGACAAATTCATAATTTTTAACAGGACGAAATTTTAACAAGACATAACGAGATTTTAACAAGACATGAGCATGATAATTTTTTATTTTAATTATATATATGGGACTGAACGGGAATGAAAAAATCACGGTCTATCACATCCCATTGCCAAATCTACCACATAGTGATTTTCTTAATTTGTAACCTTAGTTAAGAAAATAAAGAAATTACATTTGTAATTATGAGTCCTCAAATTAACTTTAAGAGTGAAGTTAATTGACATTAAAGGGCAGCATTAACATATCAATCAATATACATGGTAAAATTGATTATCTTTCTTATTTTAATTCATAACAGTTATCTGAAAATTTTAAATAATAATAATAAATAAATAAATCAGTGGGTTATCCGAAAAGAAGGGAATCATTTAAAATGAGAGGAGTTAAAATCGGAATTAATTAATATATATTTTTTTTTTTAAAAAGGAAAATTGTAAAATATAACCTAAAAACTTTATTTAATATAAAAATGGCATATGTCTAAATTTTCTATTTGTATGGGTTAAATACATATTTTTTAAGACAAAAATGCCCTTCTTCCCAATAGATTTATTTTTTCCTTGATCGCTTGTGTACAGCTCTGCAACAGTAAGTTGGTGTTATTGTACCAAAATTGCAGTTGATTGATGCATATAATGTGCAGCAATCCAATGTTTAGGGACCCTTTTAGGTCTCAATTATTAATCGCTAAGTTATCGGGATTCTGTTTTAGGGTGCGTTTCGTAGAGCGTTAACGTTAGTGTTTTGAAGCTCCACCAGCTCCACCAAACGGATAAGTTAACATTAACGTTAATGTTCACAAAACCATAATCTCACGACATAAGATTATTTTTTACACTAGCTTATACTTCAACATTTATTCCTTAACTTATAAACTAACTTATACTCTGACCGGCGTAAACACACACGTATAACGCAAGCGCACGTATCGTTCAAGTAGTATAAAAATATCGATCCCACGAGAACTTAATTCATACTGTTGTTATTAATTATTGATACTATTTATTTACATGTATCTAATTATAGGGAGAATTGAATTGATTGTTTTTGGTTGGTTGAATGTGGATTTGCTAATTAAAATAAAAACATACTCAAAAGAAAATACTAAGGAAAATAAAAGAAAAAACTCAAAGGTCTATGGTCGTGACTCCACACAATATTATTCTAAGGATGAATTGATTCTCTTACATATGTGTAATAAATCAGTTTGCTAACCTGGAACACGAAATTATGCAAAAACCTCTGTCGATGGTCAGATGCAAATACTCAGTATAACCCAATTGAACCATATGTCTATGTCAACCAAATTACCTGGATTCATTAAGATTAAGTTCCAATTATGGCTACCCTGCCCGACATGTATATGTTTATCCTGTAAAGAAATCTATTAAATGGTTATCCATCCTCAAGGAAGATCGTGTGTTATTGAATCTAAGGCTGAAACTTAAAATCCATATGTCTAGTTCATTTTAAGTTTACCACATCAATCTTATTGGTGATCAGACAACAATAAGCATTAAGCTTAAGACTCAATAAACAAACTAAAGAATTACCCAATAAATAATTAAATCAATTATTAAGCCTAGTAATATTGTGTTTCATCACTTCCCTAGAATAAAAATAAAATGATGGGGATGGGGGATCCACTTTTAGAAATCTCAAATTATTATAATATGGAAATTTTCAGTATTATCCAATTAAGTTGAACAAGCCATAAAGGCGGTGTTATTATTTATCCATAAACCAGCCATATAGGCGGTAATTATCTGTCACCTAAAGACCAGCCATATAGACGGTGTCACATTATGTTACATAATTAAAACCAGACATTAAGGCGGAATCAACTTTTAATTCATATTATTAAATCACAATTTCCATATTATAAATGAAGTGAGATTAATCTACCTTTACTATTTCTAATTTAGAAATCTATCTTATTATATTATATAAATTTGCGTGATAATTACCAACCAGCTATACATGCGGTATCCTGATTAAGTCAAATTAATAATTAATTACCAACCGACCAACCAGGTGGTATCCTCATTAAGTCAGGTTAAAACCAGTTTAAAAATAATTACCAACCGACCAATATAACGGTATCCTTATTAAGTCAAGTTTTAAATCATTTACATATTATAATTAAGGGAGATTAATTTAAATTATAAAAGTAACAATATTCACATTTACCCCAGCAGTAAATTAACTACTGAACATAAAAGAACAAAAATAAAAGGAAATAAAATTTTATTACAAAAAGTAAAATTGCATAATTGAAAATACTAAAAGTAAAAATGCTTAATTTAAATTACAAAAACTTAAACACACAAGATGCAAACCTTAAAGTCATTACAAAACTCAAGGAATGCATGATTTGAATTCTGAAATCGAGCTGAATTTATAGGCGTCAGTAGGGTGCTCGCGTCGCGACGCGCGTGATTGTCGACGTGGAGTGCTGATAGCTCGACACGTGGGATTCTGGATAAGGTGATAAGGTGACACGTGGCAAAGCGGCTGGGAGCTGAATGATTGAACTGACGTGGCACTGACGTGGCGACATGTGGCGAAAGTGACTGTCGGCACCATAGAATGATGACACGTGGCACGCTGTGATTGGTTGATGATGATGTGGCACGTTGACTCGGTCAACTGGTGATGTGGACGCTGGCGTGGCTAACACGTGGAGTGACACATGGTGATGGTGATTGTCGGCACCGTATGATGATGACACGTGGCACGACGCACGTTAGCAGATCGGATGTGATGGTGACACGTGGCACGACGCACGTTAGCAGATCGGATGTGATGGTGACACGTGGCACGACGCACGTTAGCAAAGTCAAACTTCTCAGATTCTGACTTGTGGACCTGGCGCACGTTAGCAAGTCTTGGTGCATGTTAGGCGTCGCGACGCGCCAAATGACGAAAATGCCCTTTTGTCTATTTTCACTATTTTGGCCCCAAATCACCTCCAGAATGTCTTGAAACTTTATTTATCTACAAAATAACACAAAACACATCAAAATATTCACAAAACTCAAGAAATTATACAAAATATTATGTCAAATGAGTGAGAAATAGTGATATAATTAACACTCATCATACTCTATGTCAATACTTTCTATCAAACATGCCTTTAATGTCGTTGGGTCAAGGAGCGTCCATTGACGCTTATTACGACGCCTAGTGCAACAACTTGTCGCACATTGTGTGCAACACATTGACGATCAAACAATAGCAACACTGCATTGAGAGAGAGAATTTGAAAATGATATAAACACATGAAATACACAGATTCAACTATAAATGCATTAACCACTCGGTCAACTGGTGATGTGGACGCTGGCGTGGCTAACACGTGGAGTGACACGTGGTGATGGTGATTGTCGGCACCGTATGATGATGACACGTGGCACGACGCATGTTAGCAGATCGGATGTGATGGTGACACGTGGCACGACGCACGTTAGCAAAGTCAACTTCTCAGATTCTGACTTGTGGACCTGGCGCACGTTAGCAAGTCTTGGTGCATGTTAGGCGTCGCGACGCGCCAAATAACGAAAATGCCCTTTTGTCCATTTCACTATTTTGGCCCCAAATCACTTCCAGAATGTCTTGAAACTTTATTTATCTACAAAATACACAAAACACATCAAAATATTCACAAAACTCAAGAAACTATACAAAATATTAGGTCAAATGAGTGAGAAATAGTGATATAATTACCACTCATCATACTCTATGTCAATACTTTCTATCAAACATGCCTTTAATGTCGTTGGGTCAAGGAGCGTCCATTGACGCTTATTACGGCGCCCAGTGCAACAACTTGTCGCACATTGTGTGCAACACATTGACGATCAAACAATAGCAACACTGCATTGAGAGAGAGAATTTGAAAATGATATAAACACATGAAATACACAGATTCAACTATAAATGCATTAACCACTCGGTCAACTGGTGATGTGGACGCTGGCGTGGCTAACACGTGGAGTGACACGTGGTGATGGTGATTGTCGGCACCGTATGATGATGACACGTGGCACGACGCACGTTAGCAGATCGGATGTGATGGTGACACGTGGCACGACGCACGTTAGCAAAGTCAAACTTCTCAGATTCTGACTTGTGGACCTGACGCACGTTAGCAAGTCTTGGTGCATGTTAGGCGTCGCGACGCGCCAAATGACGAAAATGCCCTTTTGTCCATTTCACTATTTTGGCCCCAAATCACCTCCAGAATGTCTTGAAACTTTATTTATCTACAAAATAACACAAAACACATCAAAATATTCACAAAACTCAAGAAACTATACAAAATATTAGGTCAAATGAGTGAGAAATAGTGATATAATTACCACTTATCATACTCTATGTCAATACTTTCTATCAAACATGCCTTTAATGTCGTTGGGTCAAGGAGCGTCCATTGACGCTTATTACGGCGCCCAGTGCAACAACTTGTCGCACATTGTGTGCAACACATTGACGATCAAACAATAGCAACACTGCATTGAGAGAGAGAATTTGAAAATGATATAAAACACATAAATACACAGATTCAACTATAAATGCATTAACCACTCGGTCAACTGGTGATGTGGACGCTGGCGTGGCTAACACGTGGAGTGACACGTGGTGATGGTGATTGTCGGCACCGTATGATGATGACACGTGGCACGACGCACGTTAGCAGATCGGATGTGATGGTGACACGTGGCACGACACACGTTAGCAAAGTCAAACTTCTCAGATTCTGACTTGTGGACCTGGCGCACGTTAGCAAGTCTTGGTGCATGTTAGGCGTCGCGACGCGCCAAATGACGAAAATGCCCTTTTGTCCATTTCACTATTTTGGCCCCAAATCACCTCCAGAATGTCTTGAAACTTTATTTATCTACAAAATAACACAAAACACATCAAAATATTCACAAAACTCAAGAAACTATACAAAATATTAGGTCAAATGAGTGAGAAATAGTGATATAATTACCACTTATCATACTCTATGTCAATACTTTCTATCAAACATGCCTTAATGTCGTTGGGTCAAGGAGCGTCCATTGACGCTTATTACGGCGCCCAATGCAACAACTTGTCGCACATTGTGTGCAACACATCGACGATCAAACAAGAACAACACTGCATTGAGAGAGAGAAATTGAAAATGATATAAACACATATGAAATACACAGATTCAAACATAAATACATTAAAATAACGTTGTTTTAATAACATCTGTGGCTGGATTTGTGCATAAAAGGATACAGACGCAGATGAATTACATAGATCTATCCACACATTCTATCAAAGCAACGTTGTTTTAATACATATGTGATTATATCTATATAATTTATTTGTATCTGTATCATTCTTCAGATAGAAATATAAATAAAAATAAACTATTAAAGGAGATGGGTATTTCATTCAGAAAAATATTTATATATTTATTTAAAAGTGTGTGTGTTTTTTTTTTTAATTTCTGGATTTCTTTAGGTCATTTTGGTAACTTTCCTATAAATAAAGGAAGGCCAGCTCATATAATGCAATGTGCCAACTGCCGAGGACAAGTGAGAGAATGATAATTAAAAACTTTATGGTCATTTGTCACATAATGCAATTAATTCACAAAAATGCATTGTCTTGTACATTGTGGATTTGTGGTTGTGAGAAGCTGATTTACTTTATTATTTATTCATTTAATTGGAATTGGGATTCATTATATTTGACCAAATATTTGAAAAATCACATTATTTATATAACAACTCAATCATATATTATCGCAAATATTAAATATCAAAAAATAATTAAATAAATGATAATTTTGATCAACACAACTCTTACAAATCATATAACTATTAGTTGGTAATATCACACAAGACCGGCTCTGGGTCGCATGCCTATACCTCCCAAATATTTTTTATTTAACTCCCAAAAATGAATGAATGAGAGGGTTCAAATTTTTTTATATTATAATATAGTCAAACGTCTCAAAATATAAAAATTATCTTAGACCCCGATAATTTTAGGACCGACCCTAATACCACGCAAGTTATACAACAATAATATAAAAAAAAATCTCAAAAGATAAATAACTTGTATACTTTTGGTAGACTTGTTAGGTGACATGTTAAATCTTGATTTTAAGGCACTATAACAACTATAGCAAGATTAGGATTGAAGGCTACTCAAATTATTTGCAATTTGTCTTCATCAATTCAAGGGAAGATGAATTTGAAATTTATAATTTAAATTTTTTATTGGATAAATGTTTCGGCTCTCTAAATTAATTTATTTGTGATCAACGTCGGTTGTCAGATGGGTGGCTAAACGATTTGGTTTGTTTGAACCAAATTAAATTGAACCGAAATTTTATTAAAAATTATTTTTTTTAAAAAAAAAAAATTTATATATCGAATGGTTTCGAAATCGAACTAAAGTTTGACAAAAACTGAACCAATTCGAAATTACCATCATTTAATAAATGTTAATATTTTTCTATAATTTATTTTCTACAAGAATATTCATAAATTTTATATTGAGATTATGGTGTATAATCAAATCAAACAAAGTATTTCTTAATAGGCAGAGTTGGCTACATGTTATTATATTATATCCGAAATCATTGTTTCATCACGCTTTGTAAAACTCAATTCTCTTTTTATAATTTGTGTCCATATCAATTTTATTATGATATACACCATAATAAAATTGTTATGTTCCTATCCTCTTCCTCCTTTAATGCAAATATATTTAAGTCGAGATGATTAAATTAAATAAAAGATATAGAAAATCTCATATAAATGTGTAATTGTACATTTATGTCATCATCATATATATATGATGACATCTCAAAATGATACATTAGATATCGCAAAATTAATATATTTTGTTATTTTATCGTTTGATATAATCGGATATAATATCAAAATATAATTAAACTGAACCGAATTATCAAATCGAATTGAATCGAACCGAAATTTGACAAAAACTAAATAATTCCAAACTCCCAAACCGAATAGTTTGAAAACCAAACCAAAATTTTTAAAAACAAACTAAACCGAACTCAAAATACCCACCCTTAACACTAGCATCTAATTACGTATTATCACGTATACACATGTAAGAGTACATGGTTTTTTTCCCCCTGCTCCAGAATCAGCCCTTAAGCACACAATGGGCCGGCCCAATAAATATTTGGGCCGGATCTTTAGATATAACACCACGTACGATATGTCGTGGGCTCCTAGCCCAAATTGTGATTATTGGGCCAAATACCTTTAATCTTTTCCCGCCTCTTGCTTATTTTTTAAGTGCCGATTCTATCCCTATATGATTAATGGCAATTAGAACGGCACCGTTTTGATCGGCCTCTTGTATTATTAAATTGTTAAATTCTTACGAGCGAAATGGGGCCAAAAAAAAAAAAAAAAAGTTGATCAGCCCTGTGACTCTCAGAGAAGAAGCAAAAATGGAATTAAGCAGCTTGATGGACTCTTCACAATTCCAGCATACTCCGTTTTACTGGTACGAATTACGCAACTCGAAATTTTTTTTTTCAATTATAATTTATTTAAATTCAAGTTTATCGCATAAATAAAATTTATTTATTTATGTTTAAAAAATATATGTGATTATTGTTTGTACTAACTATTCCATCCAGTGAAGAGAATGTTTACTTGCTTTGCAAGAAACTGAGCGAGAATGGAACAGCTGAGACCGACGGATCCGATCTGTTTGTTGTGTTCATTTCTAATGAGAAGAAACAGGCATGCGCGTTTTCATTTCGTATATTTCAAAATGTTATTTTAGCAACCACTTGTCTTAAGTTGAAGTGTTAGTTCACAGATATTAATGTCAAGCAGAGTTATTATCTTTTTGATTTTTTTTTTTTTAAAAAAAAATATTTGTATGATTATAAACTTGTTATGTAGAAGATTATGGCATTGTTTGGGTAAAAGATCATGCCATTGTGCTAGCTCAGTGTTGTTTTAGTATCCATGTCATAGAAATTCAGCAAAGTTACTTTTACGTTGGTTCCGAGACGTGACATAACTTTCCTCCTTTGTTTGGGATTGGGATCAGCTATGAAAAGATATTTCAACTTAAGCACGAGGTGGAATTGGAATCTCAGTATAGGCAGAATTTGGTAAAAGAAGAAAACTGGGAAATAAAAATAATTATCTGTTAACGGGTGAAATAGGTGTGCAATGCAGGATTGGTTTTTTATAATTTGAACGATTTTGGTCGAGGGAAGAGTTATGTTATGTAGGGTTCAGTTTGGGATTGAAATTGTTCTTATATATTTTTTTAATGATTATGTTGTAGATTCCGCTGTGGCATCAAAAGGCCAGCCAGAGAGCAGATGGTGTAATTCTATGGGATTATCATGTCATTTGTATTCAGGTGAAGTAAAATCTTTATGCTGTGAATTAGTTCTTATGGATTGATTATGTAGGTTTAATTTATTTTTAGGCCAAGACAGTTGAATAGATCTGATTTTGGCCTCTAATGGTTATTTGTACCTTTTTTCTATTGCATTGAATTTGCAGAGGAAAAAAGGTGGTGACTCTCCTTGTTTAGTTTGGGACTTGGATTCAAGTCTTCCATTCCCTTCTCCTTTAACTCCCTATGTGGCAGAAACCATCCAACCATCTTTTCAGCTCTTTTCTGAGTATCAGAGGTAAAGTATATTCTACTGCACAATTTTTGAATGAGATTGTATTTCTGTTTTGCTAATGCATTCATGCCGAGTTTGTTGGGAGTTGTAAACCTGAGTGGTAGCATAATTGCATATTTGCATTATAGCAGCTATAGCTTTTACTCGTTGCAAAGTCGAGAACACTTGCATCAGCATTAAGAACCTCACAGATTGTTTGCTTTCCATTGTGTAGTATGGATGAAAGACACAAATTGAACATCTTGCCCATCCTTCTACTGCTCTTCAAAAACTTTAAACCTAACAAAATCTATAGGAACCTATTTTGCAATCTATCTGTAATTCTTTGAAAACAACATCGTTACCCATTAGAGAATTTAGTTACTTATTTGATTGATAATTAGATTAGACTATTGTTCTACTACCTGGCAGTCATGCAAGAGTCTGTACATTGCTCATTCTTAGCTTGTTTGACTTATTCCATTAATTATTTTAGGGAAATTATCATTTTCCACCTGATAAATAGCTTATATACCATTTATCACGAAAATTTTGAAATTGTTCTCTTTTCCACCTAAAGTTTCAAATGTGTTCACTTTTCACTTTTATGAGGTGGAAAATGGATAGTATTTCCTAAATTAAATGGATAATTTGTACACTTTGTCATTTTATAAGATGGAAAAGAGAACAACGGTACTTACGCTATTTATCAAGTGGAAAAATGATAATTTCTCATTATTTTAAGGTGCCTGTTAAACATTCATCCTGATTTTAAGTAATCATACCCGGGGCTCCTTTTATTTATTGTATAAATAATATTACTTGCTAAAATTTCTTAAGTCTATTTAACTATCTTTATTTTTAGAATATTGATGGGCTTCAATATAGAATAAAACATAGGTTTCAGATTGTATGATTTTCTTCATAGGAAACTGCTTTCTTGATGTCAGGTTCTTCCGCATTGTGCATGCTCCAGTATTCCTTCGTTGCTTTGCATCTGATAGAAGACATATGAAAGATTCTGCTGGGAACTGGATTGCTCAGCCTCCTGCATATGAACCCATAGTTGCTGAAGGTAAACACTATAATATTGTACAAATCTTCCGTGTCATTTAAACCTACTAGTGGTCTGTTATCAGTTCTGAGATCTGATGAAATTTTTTAAGAATACAAAATAAATTAACAACCCCGAAATCTTGCATTTTCATTTCAGTAGATTAGCTTTACATCAAAGCATGGATTGATATTTGATAGTAGCCTGTTGTGCTTATAAATGAATTATTTGATAGTTAGCATCTTTTGTGTTTGTATGGATTTATATGCACCTGAAAGAGAGAACATTTTGTAGTTGTGAGATTCATTGGTCAAATTTATCGACACTTTTTCTGTAGTAGGAGTCTCAGTGAGACTCCCATATAATCGTTGATAGTGATAAATTGATCAAGGGTGAACTGAAATAGTAAAATTTTGGCATTATGGACCCTGTCTTCTCCATTCCCTTGTCTGTTTGGCCCTGAATTAGTTCATTTGGTTTTTGAGGTACGATTAGACTTCCGGAAAGTCATCCCCAGAAGATTTCTAAACTTGGAATTCATATTTTGGTTGTTTCCTGTGTCTGCCGTGCAGATAACATTGTGCACAACTTAAACGAGTACAACGAAATCCGCGCTGTCGAAGTGTCAACAAATGTTGGACCTGATCTGATTACTGCTGTTTTTACCAACAAACTTGGTGTGGTTTTGAGCGACAACCAGCTGGAAGAATTCTTTTCCAAACTATCTCCATGAATTTCTGGGTTACTTGTGACGCGCTTCTGTACATAAAGAAATATTTATCTCCACTCGTGTGTTCAGTGAACCAAACTAGTGCAAGGCCAATATATTCTCACGTTTGTATGTATCGTCTGACTGGTTAAAATGTGCGGGTTAATCAGTGTCGGAGCCACCAAAAGCTGAGCGGGACAATTATCACCGCTCAATCCAAATTTTGTTTAAAAAATATACCATATGCCATATAAATTAATGAAAAATCTAATCTATTAATAATTCAGTTTTGACTTGTCCTTAATAAAATAAAGATTATCTATAAATTTTTATGAAAATTAAATTTTATTCACACTGATCATCTGAGTTACTTGTCTACCTATTAAAAATTCACTTCAACTCACAATACATAATCTAATGAATTTAGTCATTTATTGATAAGCGAGATCGGAGAATACTTAAATTGACACGTACAGTGACGAACCGACCAAAAAAGAGACCTAATAAGCATAGTATAAATCATCCCTTTAGGTAATTGCAACTATGGGCTCAAATCAAAGTGCCTTGGGTGTTAATTCTTCAGAAAAGCAATATCTCTGTGATCGTTGTTAATAATAGATCAAAAACTTGTAGTGCCCAACACCCAGAAAGAGGACCTCAGAATAGGCCATCGATTCAAGTTTCATCTTCGGTATCTGAAAGCAAGAAATCTTCTATTTGCTTCCTGAAAGTGGGAAAAGGAAAAACAATTAACATTTATAGATGACCAAAGTGACTTAAAAAGATCTAATGTGAAATGGAACCTCATATTTTAGTTGTAGGTAGAGTTGCAGAAAATCATGAATCTCGATTGGGATTTGGGATCATATACCGTTTGGAACGAGATTTGAGATGATTTTTCGTCCCGATTAAAAAATCTGGTAAAATTTTGGGACGAATTTTTCCTCTTAAATCCATGGTGCGTCCCAAATCATTTCTTAAAAGGTTCCAAATCTCGATCAGGGATTCGAGATGATTTTAAACTTGATCGAAAAATCCAATAGGAATTCAGGTCAATTTTTTGTTTCAAATACATAATCGGGCCGTTATTGAGATTGACAAATCCTGGCCCGACCAATTATCAAGCAGGGCTGGTTTGAAGGTTAATCCTCACCTTAGCAAACTGGAATCACCATTGCTAACATGCTTTGCTCTTGCAAGTAATGGCTCCGGTAGAAGTGAATAAAAATGCTCCACGGACATAGGATCTTTAGGAAATATCTGAAATCGGCAACTTGAGCAACACGCAGCAACAAAAACATCCGAATTTTTGCAGCTGTGGCGACTGCTCAAACTTGTCGGGTCTGATTGGTTGAGTGGGCTAGAGCACAAAGAACAGAATGACTCGGAGGAAATGGATTCATTAGGCTTGAGATTGAATCTCTTCTGACGCCTTTGGGATGCTAAAGGAACATTAGAGTCATTTAGTTCTGGAATCTTGTTGAAGTGAAATGGAGTTAGCTTTCCAGCTGTTCGCATAATCGTGCTCTCTCGAGAAGGATTTTCTTCCTGAAAACAAAGTTCGATTAGTTGCATGCTAATTGAATAATGAAAGAATTAATTCAAACATGCAGAAGATTTTCCCAAATGCCTAAACCAATCCTTTGAACTTCCAAGGAGAAATTGGAAAAACTACTTGTGCAAATCGAATCATTTCCATCTGTGAGTTCCATTTTTATTGGCATGTATCCGTGACAAAATAAGTTCAATTGAGTTGTAATATGTCGTGAAGATCTTTGTGCAATTGGACTGGGTTTTGGCTGCTGTGCATCAGACATGCGTTCGTGGTGCGTTCGTTTCAGTGTTCGAACGAGTGGCGTTGGTGCTGCGTTCGTAATTGGGTTCGAACGTGTGGCGTTAGTGCCACGTTCTCTATTGGGTTCGAACGAGAGCATTCCAGAGAGCAAACGTTCGAAGCACGTTCTTGTGGGGTTCGAACGGGATCATTCCAGAGAGCATCCGTTCGTTGTGCGTTCGAGTAGCGTTCGAACGAGTCTTCACAGAAAGGGCGCGTTCGTGTTTCGTTCTAGTAACCGTTCGAACGCGAATGCGATCTGGACGCGTTTTTGGCCTGCAAAACCCTAGGTTTTCACCCTACCTATAAATATAACCCTTAGCCGCCATTCTCGGTTGTTGAAGCATATTTCTATTGAGCCAAATACTCTCAAAGCTTTCAACTCTCTTTGATTTCACCTTGAAGACTCTTTGAATCTTATGTCTTCTTTGTTAATGGTGAAATCCATTCTTTGATAAACCTTCAACACAACTTAACCCAAATTCTCTAATCCTTTAAAGTTCTTTAGGAGGAAGTTTGGTAGTCGGAGTTCCGGCGTCAATTGGTGATATAATCTACTCAGAGACTTCAGAGGTTCTGAAGAAAACCGTGGGTCGCGGGCTTGAAGAGTTCCTTGAGTTCTTGCAGTATAGAGGTACTTGAGTCGGTGGAGTTGCCACCATAGGTCTTGACCATCGCTGTAAGTTATTTCTCGATATAGTGGATTCGGGTGGTAGCCTATACCCGGAGTGGTTTTTTACTCGGAAGAGTTTTCCACTTCGTCACCAAAATTATTGTGTTGATTTTGTGTGATTGATTTACCTTTCCGCAATTTACATTTCGTATTAAATTAATATTGTGGAATTTATTGTTGTTGGATATGGTGGTTGGTAGTTGATTTTCCATAGACACATTAATTAGGACTTGTCTCAATTAATTGTGATTATTTCCGCTAGGGTCAGAACTTTGTGTTAAATCGAACTTTCAATTGGTATCAGAGCCTGAACTCGATCCTTGACCCATTAGCTATGGAGCGTAGTCAACCCTTAAATTGTCCGCCATTTTTTGATGGCACAGAATATTTGCATTGGAAGGTTCGCATGAGAGCGTTCCTTAAGTCCTTAGATGAGAGGGTCTGGATGACTGTTGAATACGGGTGGAAACCTCCCGTTGTTGTTGTTGATGGGGTATCTTCCCCTAAAGATAAATTGACCTGGACCAATGATGAATTTGATGCTAGCAATAGGAACAGCAAGGCTGTTAATGCCATACATGGTGCTGTGTGTTCTGCTGAGTTTAGGAGAATCTCAATGTGTGAGATAGCCAAAGATGCTTGGGACATCCTGCAGACTGTGCATGAAGGCACATTGTCTGTTAAAAATAATAGACTCCAGGATTTAGCTACTAGGTTTGAGGTTGCCAGAATGAAAGAAGATGAGACCTTTGATGAGTTTTATGCTGAGATTAACGATATTGTTAACTCTAGTTTTAACCTAGGTGAGACTATACCTACAAATAGGATAGTTAGAAAAATCCTAAGATCCATTCCTGATAAATTCCTACCCAAGATTACCGCCATCGAGGAAAGCAATGACCTTGATAAGCTTGATTTAGAAGAACTCGTAGGAAAACTGCAAGTTTATGAGAAGAAATTTCCTGGGTATCAAAAGCCCAAAACTATAGCGATGAAGGTAGCAAAGGAAGTTGTTCATGATCCATCTTGTGAGGATGATACCTTTACGGATCGTGATTTGGCCTTGTTTGCAAAGAAGTTTAAGAAATTTCTTAAACTTAAGAAGAGTGGCCATAGCAGTAATAGGGATAGGGAGGATGGGCCTAGAGAGATTAGACACAGCAGGAGTGAGTCTAGAGAGGATAGGGATAGTAGATCCCGTGGTGCCCAATGCTATGAATGTGAAGGATATGGGCACGTTAGATCTGTGTGTCCCACATATCTTAGGGCTAAAGGCAAGAAAGCCATGGCAGCATCTCCTAGTGATTCAGAAGGTGGTTACTCTTCTGATGAGTCTCCTAAAGGCAATCATATTGCTTTTACTGCTAGTGTGATTGATGAGAGAGAGATTGTTGTTAATGATGCTGATTCTGAAGTCTCTCTTGATGAGTCTGTAGATGAGGAAAGTCTTCAAGTAGCTTATGTTGAACTGTTTAATGAGAGTTTAGCTATTAAGAAGACTAATATAGATGTCAGTCAAAGGCTGAAAACTGTTGAGCTAGAAAAGAATGAAGCTCAAGCTAAATTTGAGCAAAGCCTTTTGATGGTTGATGATCTAGAGGAGAGGAACAAAAGCCTAGTTAAAAGAGTCCAAATATTAGAGACCGAACTTGAAAATGCTAGAACCCAATTGTCCGCATTTTCTAGTGGAAATAAAAAGGTGGACCGTATGTTAGGTATTATTCCTGAGCCTAACTTCAATAAGGCTTCTTCTTCCAAAGCTGTGCCTGTTGCAGCTAAACGTGACTCAGGTAAGAAACCTGTTGAGTGTAGTCATGTTATTCCTCCTCCTTTTATTCCTCGTCCTGTGACCCACCTCGATCTAGAGGTGTTGTGGGTAAACCTCACTCTCGTCCGAGGTTTGTGCCTGTGTGCCACCACTGTGGCAAAACTGGACATATTAGGCCTAAGTGCTTCATGTTGCACAAGCAAAAGAAAAGGCCTAAGAGTGTGTCTCCTAGATTTGATTCGTCAAATCTAATGTCTCAAGTTTCTGCACTAACCAAACAAGCTCAATTCTTGAGTGAGAAACTTGCTTTGTTGTCTGGGAACTCTCATGTGCATGAGGTTTCTAGAAAGGTTTGGGTGAGGAAGCAAGATGAATACCCATCTTCCTCTGCATGTCCTGATGGACATTATGAGAGTGCACTTCGGTGTAACTCTGCTTAAATGATGCACTTTTATCTTCCCATTGCATGTGTGTGTGCGTGTGTTTTATGTTTTTACACGTTTGTTTTGTTTTCACAGCATATGGGTGTGTGTGTGTCTTGTTTTTGTTATATATCCCTTGGTATATAGGATGGAAACCCGGACATAAATTTCATAGCCGATTCCGAATGGACGGTAGTATGATCTGCACTCGGGGATACAACTCCACGTATCATTGGATGTTTTGCAAGCTGTTTTGTGTCTTTATTTTTTTTGTGCTTTAAAACTGAAAAATCAAAAAAAAAAATAATAAATTTATATATTTGAAAAGACCAAAAATATTTTTATGGCTTGTTAGAGCATGAATAGCATATGCATGTGATCCTGGTATGTAGGATATATGATTATGCATGTATGATATGATGTTATTTTTCTTGATGCTCTATATACATGAGTGTGTGTGATAAAAACCTTTGGTATATCCTGTGCTTGCACCTACACATACACGTTTTTATTTTATCAAGGCTTGGTCGCATGTATGAGTTTTTGGAATGGCAATCTAATCTCTTCCATGCTTTGTTAGCTTAATAGTGTGACCTTTGACTAGATGACCTTGCTATCCCCTTGTAAAAGTAAAAAGAAATATATTTAAAAAGAAAAATGAGACTCAAGTGCAAAAGAGCCAAAATGGCCAAATTCAAAAGATAAGGGCAAAACCCCTCACTCGAAAGAGTTGTTAAATATGAGCTCATGATATTTTTGGGGTACATAATATAGCATGCAACCAAGGTTGCTTATTTTCAGGTCCTAGTGGTGTTGGGTTTGAACACATATTTTGTGGACCTGGTTTGTTTAGAGATGGATTTCTTTGGCTGTGTCCAGCTCATAAAATAAGGTCTTAAGCCTTGATTTGTTGTGCACTTTATTTTCCACGCAAGTGCTTTATATGCTTTGGTGTTAATGTCATATGCATAAGTGTTGTATTTAGCCACTTTTAAAATGATGCATATTGTTTCCTGTCATAATCATTTGAATACTGACTGGGTATCTTTGTATTTGCCTGATGTGCCTTCCAGTCCGTGTTTGCCGTGTCTTTTCCTGGTATGCACTGTGTCTGTTTTTCGTTCGTGTATCGTTTTTCATTTCGTTCGAACGTTATTCGTTGGTGTTTCGTTTTATTTTTGTTCGAACGGTCATTCGACACTCGTTCGTATCTCGTTCGAACTTTCGTTCGAACGCTTTCGGACTATTTATATAGTCTTCGTGCGTGTTTGTGTTCGCACAGCTCTTTTCTCTCCTCCTTCCCGTGACTCTTCGCTTTTCTCGTCAAATCCCTTCATTTCCAAGTCAGATCTGTGTTTGTGTGGCCTTCCCCTCCCTGATTTCGGTGTAACTCCATCATCAAGGTAAGGTTTTCTTCATTTCTCTTCTGATTCCTGTTTGTCAGATCTCTTTTCTAGGGTTTCGCACTTTCCATTTTTTTTTTAGCCTTATCTCTTGATTTAAGGCGAATGGTATATGTGTTTTGTGTCTTATGTTGCTTATTGGTGTCTATTGTGGCGTATTGCATCTTCTAGTGGTGATTTGTGTCGGTTTTACGCCATCGCGTTCGAACGCCCATGAATTTGCGTTCGAACGTTCATTGCATCTTTCTCAGTTTTGTGAAGTCTGTTTGGGTTGTCTCTCATTTTTGTGTTCTTGTGTTTCTCTAGATGCCAAAGAAGAGTGTTGCTTCGAAGAAACGTCCCCGAGACTCTCTTCCTCGCGATAGTTTTCGCAGTCCAGCTGCAGCTAAACTGTTCGATGATCAATTCTCACAACGCAGTCTGTTTTTGGAACGCAACGTCCTGGTTGATGAATTGCAAGATTCCGGCATTGTTCCTCTTCTGATTACTCGTGGATGGGGTCCTCTCTTATCCGGTTTCGTTGGGCCATCACCTCGTCTTGTCCAGGAGTTCTACTCCAACTTGGAGGTTGTGTCCGCAACTTCGTTTTCCGTGTACATTCGGGGTCATTATTTGGATATCGATCCCTCTGTTTTATCCCGGATTCTTGCTATACCTGAGGTCCCCTACCCTCAGTTCCCCTGGTCCCCTACAGATGGACCTTCTGATCAGCTTGTCCTGGACGTTGCCACTGGCCAGCATCGTCCGTTTGTCGGAGGGACAATTGTCGTTGCTACATTGCTGCCGGCCTATCGCCTACTTAACCGCATTGTGTGCCATAATCTGTGGCCAAATCTCATGTCAACACTCAGCCCTTTGCACGGATTGCATTCCTATATGCCATTGAGCAGGGTTTATCCATTGACATCCTTAGTGTCATTGTGAGAGATGATTCGTATTCGCAGTGCTTCTTATGTTTCTCACACCCTCCCTATGGGTGTCTTATTCGCCGGATCATCTCGGCTTTAGTTCCGGACTTTGTGCATGATCCTCCTCTTCCTCTCCTCAAGCCAATTGGTCGACAGACTGTCTCTGCCGGCGCTGCTCATCTTCGTGCTCCTGCTCCAGCGGCTGCTCCTGCTCCAGCTCCTGCTCCTGCCCCGTCTGCCTCGGCTGCTGCCTCCTCCTCTTCCGCTGGTCCTCCTCCAGATTTTTACCAGCGCATCCTGGACTCTCATGCCACTATCCTGGCCGAGCTTCGTCTCCTCTCAGGAGGCCAATCGGAGCTTCGTTCGTCTGTTCGTAACTTGGAAGCTCAGTTTGCTCGCCATATTGCGGAGTGTGATGCGGCTTCTGACAATGAGGGTTCCTCTGCCAGTTCTGAGTCTGACTAGCAGCTTAGCTTTATTTAAGTTAGGAGGAGTCTGTTTATTTTTAGGATCATATTTTTTTTGTAACCTGTGATGATGTACTCTCACAATTTTGGTTTTATATGAGATGTTTTGCAAACATTTGTCGCTTTTTAATGAAAATATTATGTCTTGAATGTTTCTCCTTCTGTCTATCACTGATGCATGCTTACGATTATTGCTTTTGGTTACTTGCTTCCCATTTACTCTTATGATGTATTTGTGTGCCTGTTTGTGCGGGGGAGTAAGTTTTAATATATGTTTGTTGTTTCTCTTGATGTATGCATGCTTTGTCATTTCGTGACAAAAAGGGGGAGTAATTGGTAATATCTTAATATCTCTGTTCTTAAGGGGAGTTCATATTAAGGGGGAGAAAAATGTTTTACCTGTTTATGTTATACTTGATAATCTCAATGCTTTTCACGGTATATTGTTGTCTGTGGATGTTTCAGGTAAACAGGTTTGTTGCTAAGGCGGTATTGTTTTCAAGACTACTTTGTTAGGTGTTAGATCGAGTCCTTTTGTAATAAGTCACTGTTTTGATGGTTGACAGTTGACTATTTGCTTTTTGGGTCTTTTACCGTAGTCTTTGTATTAGGTAGTATTTTGTCACGGAATGCCAAAGGGGGAGATTGTGAGTTCCATTTTTATTGGCATGTATCCGTGACAAAATAAGTTCAATTGAGTTGTAATATGTCGTGAAGATCTTTGTGCAATTGGACTGGGTTTTGGCTGCTGTGCATCAGACATGCGTTCGTGGTGCGTTCGTTTCAGTGTTCGAACGAGTGGCGTTGGTGCTGCGTTCGTAATTGGGTTCGAACGTGTGGCGTTAGTGCCACGTTCTCTATTGGGTTCGAACGAGAGCATTCCAGAGAGCAAACGTTCGAAGCACGTTCTTGTGGGGTTCGAACGGGATCATTCCAGAGAGCATCCGTTCGTTGTGCGTTCGAGTAGCGTTCGAACGAGTCTTCACAGAAAGGGCCGTTCGTGTTGTTTCTTTCGTAACCGTTCGAACGCGAATGCGATCTGGACGCGTTTTTGGCCTGCAAAACCCTAGGTTTTCACCCTACCTATAAATATAACCTTAGCCGCCATTCTCGGTTGTTGAAGCATATTTCTATTGAGCCAAATACTCTCAAAGCTTTCAACTCTCTTTGATTTCACCTTGAAGACTCTTTGAATCTTATGTCTTCTTTGTTAATGGTGAAATCCATTCTTTGATAAACCTTCAACACAACTTAACCCAAATTCTCTAATCCTTTAGAGTTCTTTAGGAGGAAGTTTGGTAGTCGGAGTTCCGGCGTCAATTGGTGATATAATCTACTCAGAGACTTCAGAGGTTCTGAAGAAAACCGTGGGTCGCGGGCTTGAGAGTTCCTTGAGTTCTTGCAGTATAGAGGTACTTGAGTCGGTGGAGTTGCCACCATAGGTCTTGACCATCGCTGTAAGTTATTTCTCGATATAGTGGATTCGGGTGGTAGCCTATACCCGGAGTGGTTTTTTACTCGGAAGAGTTTTCCACTTCGTCACCAAAATTATTGTGTTGATTTTGTGTGATTGATTTACCTTTCCGCAATTTACATTTCGTATTAAATTAATATTGTGGAATTTATTGTTGTTGGATATGGTGGTTGGTAGTTGATTTTCCATAGACACATTAATTAGGACTTGTCTCAATTAATTGTGATTATTTCCGCATAGGGTCAGAACTTTGTGTTAAATCGAACTTTCACCATCCATCGATTTGTCCCACAGGGACATCGGGCTGCAAAATAGAGGCAGCCTCTGCCTGCTTATGACTAATCCTAATAATATTTCAGAAGTGCTCTTCAAGCAAAGTAAATAGGGAACTCTAATACCGTTTTTATTTTTGCAGGTGTGTGTGTGAAGTATGATACATGCGACTCTTCTTTCCTAAATTATTTATAAAACCACCAAAAACACATTCAGTTTATGGACAAAATCTGCAAATTCCAGTGTCAATTTCTACCTGCAATAGTTGCACAAATGACGTTACCAAGCCATTGATGCCAGACTGAAGTTTATTAAGTAACTGCACGGTCTTTAGACTGCCCTGCCAAGAGATTATACCCATCATTCAGTAAGAAACTAGATAATTCCAACATATTAAAACAGCATCCTCAATAAGTATTTTAACAATGAATGGATAAAAATATAATCGTTTAACTTACAGTCAAGATAAATAATATTCTGAAGCAAAAAAAGAAAAGGCATGACATGGGGATTAACTGATACTGGCAGAAGTTACATACCCATCAAGTTGGCAAAGCATTTTGAGCTCTTGACCAAGACAATCACGAAGTGGAAGCACTACAGGGATCTCCCACCTTGCATCAGCATATTGTATATCTGCTGGTAATGAATAGCCTTGACCCTGTTAAAGAAAATAGACCAAAAAATTATAACTAGGAAAATGAAACTGCAGTTATAAAATGACAAACTCCAACCCAGTTGCCCAAAAAAAAAAAGGAAGGCAAAAGAAAAGAACGTTTCATTAATAAATAAATGTTCCACCAAATCACATTGATTTTCTCATACATTGCCACTTCTATCGTTCTAATGCCACACTTAGCTCGCTGTTTTCAGTGGACTGCAAACTGCGCTAACAGTCAAAACCAGCTCAAAACATTTTTCCAGGTTTTACTAAATGATGTTACCTAGACCACCGATATGACTAACTAAAGTAACCATAATGAAGGTGATTCCTTCAATTAACTGCAACTGAAGGACAGCATTGTTTGTTTATTGTTTTTATTTTTTTATAAGAAATATTTTGAGTTTTATTCCAATGAAAAGGAATATACAAAAAAAGTGAGATGGTTCACAGGATTTTAGTTCCTAGGAAAACTCAAAAGATCAATGATTCAAAAAAACACGGTTTAATTAGAAGGGAGAAGAAGTTAGTCTAATGCATTAGGTATATGGCACTGTTTCACTATTAGTACCCTACATCTTATTTGGTTATAAATAATAACTGTTGAATCCTCCCCATAGCTCACAGTGTGGAAAACCTCATGTGTTTGGCGATCCTTTTAAGTTTTAATGACTGCCCATCTTGAGAATATGTTTAGATTCCAGCAACAAAATATTGCGTATCTCCCATAGAAAGTAAATCCTTAGCTTTTATAAATAAAAACAAAGCAACATACAACTAACTGAATAGAGACCTTTATAGTGGCCGATATAACATGGCAAGCAATCGTTGATGTGCATAGTCCTAGTACCAGTCTATTGTATCCATTTTCTGAAGCAAACTGCAAGATAATAAAAGAAGATAAATGTTATTCTACGGGTGAGTAAATCTTGAAGAAGAACCAGTTCTTGTAAGAGTGACCACAGCTAGAAACATTATATATAGGGCCAAACCTTTTGCAAACACAACATCCTTAGATGCAGCAGAAGATCTTCTTTCCCAGTAGCATCACTAACAGAATCTACTAACTTTTTGAATCTAGCCCTTCCATCAAAAGATTCCGAAGTGAAGATATTTTCTATTGGAACAACATGCAACTCTTTTGTTGGCGGGGCTAGATCTGATACGATCAATTTAATATCTGTGATTGCTTTGTCAATTTCACAAGAAGGAACTGGATAATAAGCAGTTTCATCAATGAACACAACTCCAACACTAAATACAACTAAGGATCTATCTTTACTCGCATCAAAATTCTTTTGTGCTCTCTGCTGCATCTCATGTACAAACTGAAGAGCCACCCTGCAACAGATCAATAAATGCTTAGAAAATGACTTTGGAGTTTGGACACAGTAAAAAGGGACTCCATTGCAAGGTTTGAAAACTCGGTATGTAGTGCGAGACAGTCCCCCGCATGAGGCAAGGCGGAAGTGTTATTAAAGGCGCAAGGCGCACTAAGGCGCGGGCCTGAAGGCGCAAGGCGCGCGCCTGATGAATGTAAGGCGCAAAATGCTACAAAATGTGTAAAAATGCATAGAAAAACAATATACAAGTGTGTATCAAACTATCAATTAGCAATAAATGATTTTTAACTATTATTCTGAGAGTTCCAATCCAAAGTTTCGTATATAAATCACAAGTTCATATCCAAAAGCAAAAGTTACATATCCAATCTTCATATAATCACAAGTTCATATTCAAAAGCAAAAGAGTTACATATCCAAAAGCAAAGAGTTCATCAAAATTATATAATTTCAACTTCTAATCAAAAAGCACACCGTTTCACAACAGCAGGCCTGCTGTTGTAAATAAAAGCAGGCTGCTGTTGTAACAACAACAGCAGTCGGCTGCTATTGTTCTGCTACTGTAATTACAATAACAGCCTTGTTGTAATAACAGCATCAGCACCAACCCAAAAAAATTAAAAATATTAAATATTAGAACAATAAGCAAAAGAAAACAGTAGCAACACAGTAAAAAAATAAAACAAGAGAAAAAAATTAACAAATATAACATATCTCCTTTTATTCACCAAGGAGAATGTCAACAATGGAGATTGTGGCTGTGGAGATCTGAGTGAGGGCAGGGTGGTTTGGCTCGTGAGGGAGATCGTGAGTGAGCTTTAGGTTTTAGAGAAAAAATGAGGTGGTTTTAAGAGGGGTATTAAAATCGGCATTTTAAGAATTTTTGGCTTCTTAAATAGTCAGATTTTGAGCGATTTAGGATGGGTTTTGGGTGATTTGGGCTGGGTTTTGGGTGATTTGGATCAAAGATACAAATGGATCTTTTCTGGTGCCTTAGGCACGCCTTTTTTGAAGGCTTCAGGCGCTCGCCTCGATGCTTAGGCGCACTCCTGAAGCACGTTACCCCGCCTTAGCCTCCTCTAGGCGCACGGGCCATCGCTAGCATATAGACGCGTCTTAAACAACACTGAGAGGCGGGCAGCCTCGAGGCAATAGCCTCCATCCGAACACAAAAAAAAAAAAAAACTAAAAGCATAAAATCATCAAAATAAGATCATCCACAACACATTTATATCAACTAATATATAGAAGCATCCATCAAAAAACATAACAAAACAGATTCATGAAATAAAATCACTGCTAATCTCTCAATCATTTGTCTAATAGCATGAAATATGGGTCTAAAGTATCATCCTCTCAATAGTCATAATCCAACGAGTCATCATCATATCTAATTCATATCACAAATAGTTATTAATATAATAATAAATGTTGATTATTTTAAAAGATAATAATTATATTGTCATTTTCGGCTACATATCGAGGTCGAGAATCAACACGGTTAACAACACTGGCGATTAAGATTTCAAAATCAGGGGGATTATTTAGCTCTTTAATTTATAAAGAAACTCAAGTCATGACTAGGGATGGCAATTTTACCCACAAACCCGCAAAAACCCGCTCGCAATGGGTAGGATTTGGTAAATATATTAGTGGGTGCGGTGCGGGTTTGGTAATTTAAAGCAGAACCCGTTGCGGGTCGGTGCGGGTTTGGTATTTAAGAAAAAATGCGGGTATCCGCATACCCGCAATATTATTTTTATTAATTAATATTTTTAGGACAATATAAAAAAACTCTCATATAAAAACAACTAACAAACCCTAAACCTAAAATATTAATTCACAGTTCCACACTCCCACTCAGCCGCAGCCCGCAACCTGCCCAACTGAAGATTTTTTACATGACTATTATTTTTTTTTAATCACAGTTGTTAATAAAATTATAGTACAAAAATTTGGATTAAGTTCACATGATCAGAAATGGGAGAGGAGCAAAATAAGCTAGTGTTTGCTGCAACTTCAGTAGCTTTCCTGCTTTTTCATTACACTTACACCACTTGAGTCCTGTAAGCATCACTTTCATTACACTTAGCATAAAAAATATGACCAAAGTTTGGTGATTACTTTTTAGCTTATTGTCGATTGAGTTGGCTAACTTAGATCATTATAATTATAAAGGGAAAACTCGTTTTAATTATGTTTATATGAAAAAATAAACATATGGTATTGAGTCTTTCATACATTATGTTATCTATGTACTGTATATACATACATTGCATGTTGTATATGTCAAATGAAAAACAAATGTGAAAATTACAGCTAGCAATTAAAATAAATTATTTAATTAAAAAATTATATTATTAAGAACACAAAGTAATTCAATATTTTAAAAACCCGCAAAAAATCCGTTGGGTACCAATGCGGGTTTGGTAATTTATTTTTATATGCGGTGCAGGTTTGGTAATGAAAATTAAAACCCGCAACGGGTATGGTGTGGGTTTGGTAATTTATTTACATATGCGGGTGCGGGTTTGGTAATGGAAAACCCGCACCATACCCTACCCACTGCCATCCCTAGTCATGGCTCTCTGTTCGACTTTATTTCAATTATATAATTTTTTTTTTAAAAAAATAGCAATTTTAGGGTTTTTGAGTCGAGGAGTCCGCCTCAGGCCGCCCCGACAGGAGGCATCATGAGGCGGGCCTGTTGAAAACTCGGCCTAAGACGACAGTCTCGAAGCGCTCTAGCAGCGAGGCGGCTCCTCGAGGCACACCTCAGATGGAGTTTTCAAACTATCCTACATTAAAACATCCAAAACATCTTCTAGCAATAATCATTTACCTATATTTTCCAAATTGTCAAAAAGCAAATGTACAGATAATGTTATCTTACTGATATTTTCCCATCAACTTTGACTTAGCTATAAAATTTTATTAATGTTCCTAGCACCTTATCAAGGTAAATGTTAGTATAATTATATACATGTCTCACTTAATCGTAATACATGTTTTCAATATTTCTAAACCTTCCTTCTTTATTCTTTAGATATATGTTTGTAGAAACTACTAATCAAACTGATGCACAATAATTGATTTCCATTAGATCATACCCAGGGCATAAGGCTTCCGCAATACACATGATATGGGGAAGTTCCAGATGTACGCATTGTTGCTTTTTTTTTTAATACTAATTTTCTGTTTTCAGAGTTCGAACCCAATGACCAAGCGGAGAGTCAAGGCTTTCAGTTGATTTCCATTAGGAGATGATTAATCGGTGCTTACATTATTGAAACTCTATTATTTTTATTTGAAAAAGATAAACAATAAAAACTTGAATATAATTATTTAATTAATAAACTTAAAATAAATAAATAAATAAATAAATAAGCTAACAGAAATTAACTTTAACAAGAAAAAATAAATTCTAATAGCATATACCGAGAAGACGGGCCACCGGAGAAGGCAACGAGCACGTTATCAGCAGGAGTAATCAAGGCGTTCGAAGTAACGGCAAGCCGAAACTTTCCGAACAAATTACTCCTAAAGCAATCCAAGCAATGCTTCCCGTCTTCGCCGGCGCCGGGCGTGGGCTCGTTTGCCTTGCACTTTACGCACAAATTTTGATCATTCGAATCACTTCTCGTTGTTTCTGTTGCTCGTTCAAGTTCGTTCTTGAAACAGCCGGACTGGCAGCCAGTTGAGGAATTGCACGCCATAGCAAGCTTCAATGCGCTGCGTTTTGCTGTTTCAAGTTTCTAAACTAGAGCCTGGGATCCACGGTTCAGCTCTCAGATTTGGAAGGAAGCCACGTCAAGGAAGGGCGTATAAATTAGTAAATGAGTTGGGCTTTGCTCTCCGGCCCAACTGTCTTAAATAGAACAGCATTTAGCCAGCAAAGCCCAGTAGGCCGGAGAACAAAGCCCAATCTATTTACTAATTTATACCCGCGTTTCCTTCCATATCATTAATGATAAAAAAAATTATAATTACTAATCGTTATTTTTTTAAAACCGAATTTTATAAAAGATAGAGTTTTTAATTTTTATCCACCATCAAAATATTAGAAAGTACATAATCTATATTCTCACTTCTCGGAGTCCATTTGTATTTTTTTTTCAAAATCTTTTTAAATGGGTCTTAGCTTTTAAGTATATCTTAGTTTTTTTTTTTTAAATGACATTCAACTATCTTATAAAGCGACACTTTAATTCTTATAATTTTGAAAATATAAGTTTTAATCAATGTCATTATGTGACATTTAGTTTTAATGGTTTGACTAACTTTGACATATAAAATACCAAAAAAAAAAAAGTAAAACAAGAAAAATATATTAAGACTCTAATAAACTTGTAAAAATATATCAATATCCTATACTTGCACATATTAGGTAAACAAAGTGCGATAAGTTACAAAATAAAAAGAGTCAAATTCTAATATAAAAATTATTAAAAGTTGAGACCACACGTTTATAACCTAAAACACTTTTTGCTATTAAAAAAAAATCCATTTTGGTTATCATATCAAGTAGGGATTACAAGAATTCTCATGGGGATATGAGGTATGGGTCCGATACGTTAAAGGTATGTAGTAATAGAGATAATCAGTTATTTGACTTAGTATTTCTCATCAATTTGTATTATTCAAATATATTCAAATGTATTTAGTAGATATAAGATTCAGTTGTAACCATCATAGTTTATAGGATCTTCAATCACTCTTGGTTTTATATTTATATGGTTGTTTATTCAATGAGAATCAATCAAGCTTTGCAGTCTATTATGGTATCAGGAAAAATCAGAGGTAACATATTCCATTATTCTCTCCAATCCCTCTTCTTTTTACTCACAAACCTGTTGGGGTTGGTGCTCAGAGCGCCAATCCGGACCGTATTTATGTCTGATTCATGAATACGAACATCCCCTTATTCCATAATATTACTTATTTATGGTTGCACCTCTTGTTCTTATATACGTATTCGATCTGATTACGATTAGATTGAAACTAAATGTGGTTTAGTGATATGTATATATTAGACAAAGGCCCGATAATATATAATGCAGTACACAGTTACAAAGTTAGTTTGTAATTGACATTGGGAAGTGTCACTGCTATATGAATATTATCAAACATAGTTCCTGGTCAAGATTTGCTAACACGGGTCGGTTAGTCAAATCCGTTGAGACCAGTACATGTCGTATATCGAGACTTGGTCCGATGGTTTATCCCAATGAACCATGAGTTTAGGGAGACTCGTATAGACGTGTAGGTGTTTATAGTGGATAAATACTGAACGACTCACCGAAGATTCTTAATGGATGGTACACCAACGTCAATAAGAATCTTCTCGGGTTGAGTAGCATAGTGGTCCTTCGACTTGAGACACCACTGTGGATGTATGAGACATCTTCCACACTTAGATGGCAGTCACGTCACCGATCTATTTAGATCAGACCTCCGCCTGTTCGTTGGGTGTGGATCGATCCTCAGGATATCCTGTGTGTGTCAAGATAGGATCCGCCAGTTCTGTGTACAGAGCATAGGTAGTCCATATATATTTAGCAGTCTGTTAAATCTGTGGCCACAGTATACATCGGAAGTAAGTTCCGAGTGTTATTTAAAGATTGCTAATAGATACGTCGACGAGATAATACCTATAGAGATTTGACGTTTACATCTATATCTCTGGGATTATCTGGATACCTGTGACGGAGGGATTATACGTATGCAATGACCTCGACCTGTATGATTCAGCTAGTTTATCCGTGATCGTCATAATCTACGGGTGGGTAGATTATGGACATGAAATTGGATTTCGTGACGGATATACCTGAATCTAGAGAGTCTCAATAATGAAACATACTCGTAGAGCACTAGAGCAACATTTATGAATAATGATGATTATTTATAAATCGTTTAATCGTTAAACGAAAAATACATGCGAACGGGCCGAACCGTCATTTCCTAATTAATGTGTATTTGTATTTAATATATGATATTATTAAATACACATTAATAAATTGTCAAATAAAGGTATTTGACATATATCATTAATATATGTATTTGAGATATTTAAAGTAAATATAATACATATATTTGATATATTTGTATTTAATTAATTATTTAATTATTTAATTGTTAAATGATTAATATAATTAAAATATAAATATATCACCAAATGATAAAGTTAGGAAGTGATTATAAGTTGCAATTGTTGACTTATACATTAAAGGAAAAAGGTTGTCAAATTGATTTTGACTTCTTAAGATATTTGTTCAAAATTGTTTGAAAAATGAAAATATATTTTTCCTTTATTTTCCTTTAATTTCGGCCAATACACTTAAAATATAAGAGTTATATTTTTCTTAGTTGCATTTGTTGACTTAGATAAATATCTAATAAAGTTGTTTTAGATATTTAACCAAGTTGATCAAATGTAAAATGAAATGAAATTGAAATTAATTGACTTGTATTTGTCTTTACCATTTTCGGCCAAGGCAAGTGTGATACAAGTATATATTGTTTTTCATTTCATTTCATTTCATTCATAACCTAATACACTTTAAAAGAAAACTCCATTAATGGAAACCAAAAAAAGCTTGTGAGAACGAAAGAAGAAACCAAAGAAAGCTTGGATTTTAGTAAGTTTTTCCAACTTACTATTAGAAAGGAAAATGTTCCTTAGGATCTAGGCTTTAACATATGATATTCTTAGGTTATTTCTTTCTTTATTCTTTGTGTTTTTGATGATGGAAGTTTTGGTGAAAGTGTTGAGCATGTGTGATGAAGGAAGAGTGTGACTATTGTAGTTATAAGCTTTCTTTTAAGGTTTTGGAAACCTTGTTGCTAATCTAGAGTTGTTGACCCACTCTTAGATGACCTAGATTTGATCTTGAGTTGTTTCATTGTGTTGAGACTTTTATTGGATGGAAGAAACATGATTGAAGTATTGGATTTAACCAATTTGGTCTAATTTATCCAATTTGAAGAAATTGAAAAATTAGGGTTCTTGACCAATTCCAAATTTGGGGATTTTCATATATGTTGTGCATTTGGGTGTGTATATGATGCATATAAAGTTTCATATTCATTGGATTACATCTTGATGTGTTTTGATGCATGAAATGACAAAATGCACAAATTGCCCACCATTGGGAGCATTCGGCCAAGTGAGTCAAATTTGGGGATTTGGTTGCTTTTGGTGTTTTGATGTTTTGAACATGCTAAGTTCATCTTAGAAATGATTTAGAATCATTCAAAATTGATTAGATCAATTTCGGACTAAAATGGACAAAATACCAATATAAGGGTAATTCGGTAAATTCACTTGAATATGATTCATTTGAATTTTATTTCATAATTTGATTATTGGATAATTAAATAAATATGTTTATTTAATTAATCCGAGAAAAAGTTTTGAAATCGGAAAATTTGATTTTCCACCGCTTCCGCTGCGTTACCGGATATTCCCCCTAAAACCCCTACAAAACCATGACTACCTCTTCCCCCTCCATTCTCAATATATGCACTGTCCCACAACTGAACATTGGTCATTTGTCAAACGACTACTACATTATCTTGTTGGTACTGTTGATGATGGTTTGTAATTTTACACAGACTCTAATCTCAGTTTAAATGCATTCTCAGACATTTCTCTCACTTTACAAGCCTTTTCTTGACGCTGATTGGGCAGGAGGCAGAGACACTTTTTGCTCCACCAGTGCTTATGTTGTTTATCTTGGTAAAAATCCTATCTCCTGGAGCTCCAAAAAGCAACGGACATTCACTAGATCCTCCACTGAGGCAGAGTACCGCTCAGTTGCAAATACAACTGCTGAAGTTAATTTTATTTGTTATCTATTGGCTGATCTTGGTATTTCGCTTCCCAATTGCCCTGTCATTTACTGTGATAATATCGGGGCAACTCAACTCTGTTCAAATCCAATTTTTCATTCTCGCATGAAACATGTTGCCATAGATTTTTATTTTATCAAGGATCAAGTTCAAAATGGAGCTCTTCGTGTAGCTCATGTCTCTTCTGAAGATTAGCTAGCAGATGCCCTTACCAAGCCACTTCCACGCCAACGTTTTCTTAAACTTAAACAGAAGATTGGACTTCTCTCCCGAGCTCCATTTTGAGGGGGCATACTAGAGATAATCAGTTACTTAACTTAGTCTTTCTCATCAATTTGTATTATTCAAATATATTCAAATGTATTTAGCTGTCATTAGTAGATATATGATTCAGTTGTAACCATCCTAGTTTGTAGGATCTTCAATCACTCTTGGTTTTGTATTTATATGGTTGTTTATTGATGAGTGGTAAATCTATCACTATTTCCCACTCATTTAACCTTATATTTTGTATAGTTTCTTGAGTATTATGAATATTTTGATGTGTTTTGTGTTATTTTGTAGATAAATAAAGTTTCAGGACATTCTGGAGGTGATTTGGGCCAAAACAGTGAAAATTGGACGAAAATGGCATTTTCGGTAATTTCCCGCGTCGCGACGCCAAGACCTTCAGAGTCGCGACGCCTAACGTGCGCCGAACAGTGCTAACGTGCGCCGGGTCCACAAATCAGAATCTGAGAAAAGTTTGACTTTGCTAACATGCGTCGTGCCACGTGTCACCATCACAGCCGATATGCTAAAATGCGTCGTGCCACGTGTCAGCATACTACGGTGCCGACAGTCATCATCGCCACGTGTGCTACGTGTCACTCCACGTCATTGCCGCGTCATCAGCCACATCACCAGGTTGACCAAGTCAAACTGCCACCTCACCGCCACGTCATCATCAGCGAATCAGGAAGTGCCACGTGTCGCAATCCTACGGTGCCGACAGTCTCTTTCCCACGTGTCGCCACGTCAGCATCAATCATTGAGTATCTAATCCTTATCTGACACGTGGCGGATAAGAATCTCATCGACTAATCAGAAGCCGCCACGTGTCACAATAATTGAAGCCAACCACTCTGCCACGTGTCACCTTATCAGCTTATTCAGAATCTGCAAACCGACGAACCAGAGCGTGCCACGTCGACAGAAGCTGGCGTAGCGACGCCAAGACCTTCAACGTTGCGACGCTGGAAGCCTACCAAGGCCTATAAATAGAGCTTCAAATTTCAGTTTTAGCTGTACCACTCTCTATCTTCTATTCTATATAAAGAGAGAGTTTCTCTCTCTAGTTTCTTTTAGTTTTTAGTTTTTTTTTTAGTTTTTAGTTTTGTAAATAATTTTAATTACGTTTTGTTAATATAGTAATTTTTTTTTTTTTTTTTTACTTTTTACAGTTTTTACTATTCACCATGAGGAAGTAACTTCCCCAGTTAGGGTGAAAGGTAATTCTTTTACTGTTACTATTTAGATTAATCTCCCTTAAAAATAATATATTCACTATTTAAAATATTGACTTAAAAAGGATACCGCCAGATTGGTCGGTTGGTAATTCATTTTAATCTGGTTTAAACCTGACTAATAAAGGATACCGCCAGATTGGTCGGTTGGTAATATTATCACAAGTTTATATATTATTTTATGGGAGATATCTAAAATAGTAAATAGTAAAAGTAATTCCTTTTACCTTAACATTTTATTTTATTTTACTTTTCAGCTTTTACTTTATGTCTTTTACTTTTCAGCATTTTTACTTTATGTCTTTTACTTTTAAGTTTTTACTAGCCCTAGTTATGTGTTAGTTATCTAGGGTTGTGATGAATTCTAATATCACCGGTTTATAAGGGGTTATTTTATAGTTGGGTAATTTAAAGGTTTACTTATTAAGTTTTAAGCTTAATGCTTCTTGTTGTCTGATCACCAATAAGATTGATGTGGTAAATCTAAAATGAACTAGACATAGGGATTTTAGGTTTAAGCCTTAAACTTAATAGCCCACGATCTTCCTTGGGGATAGATAACCCTTTAATAGATTTCCTTACAGGATAGACATATACCTGTCGGGCGGGGGTAGCCATAATTGGAACTTAAACTTAATGAATCCAAATAATTTGGTTGACATAGACATATGGTTCAATTGGGTTAAATTGGGTATTTACGTCTGACCATCGACAGAGGCTTTTGTATAATTTAGTGTTTCAGGTTAGTAAACTGATTTATTACACAAACATAAAATAATCACTTCGTCTTTTAAAAGATATTAGAATGATTCATAACCCTAGATCTTTGTGTCTTTTGTTATTTTCCTTAGTATTTTCTTTTGTCTTTTTATTTATTTATTTATTTATTTTGCAAAACTACAATCAACCAAATCAATCAAGCAATCATTCTCTTATCCCTCAATTAGATATCTGGAAATAAATAGATTCAATAATTAATAACAATAGTAGGAATTAAGTCATCGTGTGATCGATATTTTTATACTACTTGAACGATACGTGCGCTTGCGTTATACGTGTGTGTTTACGCCGGTCATTTATTCAATGAGAATCAATCAAGGTTTGCCGTCTATTATGCAAGTGGTAAATTTTGTATATCTATTAATTAGCAAGGTCATATACGAGTATTGATATTTTCGTGTAAATATAAATAAAATCCTTATATGAATAAGGATCTATATGAAGACTATATACATTAGAATCAGCTACGGATAAAATTTTCGTACTCATTAATAGAATAAATCAAATACAAATATTAACATCTCAATATTATATTCAGATCGTTGTGATCCCAGATATCAAATTGATGACCACCAGCCAATAATTAAAAAAGTCAGACGCTAATCCTCCCACGCTCACTTCTCACTTGCTTCATACACGAACAGGGCAAAAAATAAAAGTTAACCGCAAGATTGTAAGCCCCGTTCGGTTGGTTTAATACGAAACCACGTGAATTACTGTGCTATTTCGGCCAAATAGTACCAGGCGGAATTTCAGCGGCTCCACGCGTGTCTCAGCCGCTCGCACGAGTGCGAGAAGGAATTCCGGCCCATGGATCACTCTTTACCAGAGGCCGCATCACTGCGGATTAAGGCCCGGGGACTTTCCTGGGCCTGAACTACATATTCCGGCCCATTCACGTCATCTTGCACTGTTGCCCTAACGACCATATACTTGCACTTATTAAGCGTGGAATTTATTCTAATTTTTCGATGTGGGATAAATGCCAGTGTTGGCTACTGAAATACCATCCATTAGAAAATCCATAATTATATTTAATATAACTATACTAATTCCCAAAATTACTCCATCTATTGAGAGTCCAATTTTTAGATTAACAAATCACCAGTTCTGGAATCAGTGTCTTTGTGATGATTGGGGTAAGGCCTGTGACGCATATTTTATCAAATTAGCAAGAGAAATTATTATTTCGTTCACATATGAACCTGTCCATAATTGAGAAGTCTCGTGCGTTGATCCTCATTCACCGAGCTGTAAAGATGGTTGCTGAACTTGATGAACCTGCAGAACAGAAGTATGTTAGGAAACATAATGCACTAGAACAAGCTGAAGCCCTGGGTATTCATGTTTGCGAAGCAGCAACTCGGAGAAGGATTCCTCTTGGAATGATGAGAAGCAGCTCCTAGACATTTAGGCCGAGTTTGAGAAAGGGTATTATAATGATAGTATAAAGACGATGTGAGCGTTAACGCTAACATTAAAAGAAAAAACTGATACTCGTACAGTTCAATTTTATGAGATTATAAATTAGTGTTAATACTAGCGTAAACTATGCATCTGGGAGAGCATTTAAATACTAAAATATACGCTAGTTTATAAACTCATCAAACTCTATATCAAACAATATATTAAAATCCTTTACCTTTCACTGTGATGCCTCTGGGGCAGGCATGCCAGAGAAAAGAAAAGTGTTTGAGATGGATTTAAGAACAGAAAATGCAACATTCCAAAACCTCGACGTGTATAAGATCGTAGTCGAGTTTGTTTTAAACATTTTAATAAAATTTGTCACCCAGTTCGAGCCGTGGGAAGGTAAGGGGTCAAAAATATATTTAAACTTACTCACCCTTACCTTTAAAATAAAAATACCCACAATTGCAACAGATCTAAACAACTCAAATGGAAAACTATGCTAGCCAATACATATTCTTGAGCCAAGAAGATAAACACATTTCCTCTTTTTTTTTTTTTTTTTTTTGGAGGGATTCTCCCATCAATAATTGAATCATACAAAGTAACCTACAAAAGAAGTTACAGAAAAGGAACCTAACTCCCCCCACCCTCTCCCTTTAGTAAAAAAAAATTGAAAAGAAAGGGGAAAAAAGGTTTAAAAAAATGACCCAAAATAAGAATTTTGTATAAAGAGTTACAAAGTGGTAGATGATTCTTTCTCCTTTCTATTTGAGGCTCTATTATGTATCAAAGGAGTTCTTACCTTCAAAATAATTCCATTAGGAGAGGGTCACCTTCTGCCATTATTCTGACCAGCTTTATGAAATCCTGTTCGCTTGAAACATTCCATGGGTGAACGGCAGGCGCTTGGGGAGAGTAAAAGGTTGAAGAATTCGTAGGTGGTTTCCACTTATAGATCATTGTACTAAACACAGAGTCAAAATTCTGTGGCAAATCCATTGACAAAAAGAACATGGGTACGGCAACCTTGTAATGCAATTGTAGATTGCCCACCAGATTTACAAGATCGACAAAGTCAGCCGCTAAGCGCTGCGGAATGTAGAATATTTCAGAACTACATATAATGAGGCTCTGGTCATTTCTGGCAGCTTCCTTATAGTTGACTTGAAAGTGTACCGGCATTGTGCTAACAATTTCTTTGACCATATCTGCTTGTTTTGAATGCCAATCTGAGTTTCCATTGGTTGACACAGTAGTCCACGACTTCGACACCTAGAATTTCATTTATTTTGTCAGAGAACTAGAGAGCAGTTACATTATACCCATTTATAGTAATTTCGATCATCATTGGCATTACATATAACGGCAAAACAAGAAGTTCTAACTACTGGTTTTCCCCAAATTTTGATATGATATGTTTATCATAGTAATAGTTTAAAACTGCTGCTTCGTAAAAAGATAAGAAGTGCAAGAGAAGAGAAGTTATAAGGCTAAAATCATATAACAGTGATGGCACAACATAAAACAGAAAGAAAGAGATGAAGTAATAAATAAGAACCGAGCATTAAAACAAAGAATATACAGAGATATAATACCTTATCAGTAATCCAGAGCTTATTCTTATCTGCTTGCAGCAGATTCCAATAATTAAGAATAGTATCATCCTGAAGGAACAAAAAGCCTTCTGCACTGGTATATCGATTGAAGATCTTGGGCAAATGCCTGGAACAGTGCATCAAAACGTAATTAGAATGTAAGTGATGGTTTGTGTCACTAACTCCAAATTTCATAAATACAGTTATGATTTCACTATCAACCTACTATTATCTTCCATGTTTTCCAGTAAATATGCCAAGACTGTGACAACAAAACCACCAAAAGATTGCTTCTAAGGACCCTTAATTAGAAAGAAAGTAAGAACCCGTCAATACAAAAAACAAACCAGACATTTGAACAAATATGAGTATGGAAATCCATTATATTTATTGAGTAAAAACTGTAGAATTAGGTAAGGAAAACTAAGCCACTCTCTAAACCATCATATTCAGATCAATGACTCACAACTTAAGTAAAAAAAAACTGGGTCACGAGATCCTAACCTGAATCAGGATTCGATTGACAAGCAAGATTCTTGAAGGAAGTGAAATTTTTTACATTCATGTATGACAGTCATCTTGGAAGTTAACCTTAAACTACAAAAGTAGATACACAAAACCATCTTAACTACGCTTTTTGGTTAAGAAACTTCCACAAAACTAATATTTTCCAATTGTTACAAACTCTAGAGTATTTCTACAAGCAAAAATTTGTTCAATCACAGATAACATAATTGTGAAAATTTTAAACACAAACATACATGACCATGTTCCACATCTAGATTTCTCAATGTTGGTTCATCTAGACACCCCGTATGTGTCCATGTCAAAAAATGACACCTTATATTTTTTCCTTCAATCATTAATCAATATACCAGTGAAAATTTTGATTGCTCTTTCGAATAGCTGGAGCCCATATATCTAAACCTTATTGTAATAAACTTCAAGAGTAGAATAACAATTACAGAATTATCAAACACAATATTCAATTCAAACTTCACATTCTACAGATCATGCCGCTAAGATTTTGGCATGACCACCTATATCAAATGAGCTTTGTCTTATTTATTCTCAGGAATGTGGCCGGCGGCCCATAGCATGACTCAAGCTAACCAATAACGCACTACTAATGCCATAGAGGCACTGCCTGGGAAAATCTACCAAGTGATAGATGTCACCTTTGATATACCGGTGGTCCTTTGTGCGCACCAAGCCAACTCAGTAGGAAAACTAGAAGTGATGAAGGTGAAAGAGCCACCCAAAAATCAGAATTCACAAAATTTAACCACTTCTCAAGTAAGCTATGCTGTAGTGTTCTCACCATCTCTAGTATGTTATACAAATTTTAATTTTTTGCTAATACCTTAGGTGGCCATAAGTCTGCTAGGCAAGATGCTGAGGACAATTGAAGCAAAAGTTTCACAATTAAGGAGCTGTAAGTACAATCTCATGACTGAAATCTCAGAGAGATGCATGGGAATCATTTACCGCATCAATCATTGGACATACCAATTTACAGTCATGTGTCCTAGTGTAAATGAAGAATAAACCCTAGATGAGATCTATCTAAATCTTCATATGGCACTACCAATTTTGCGATGAACATTCAATCTTCCAAATGAAACGAAACTCAAAAGAATTTTACAGCCTAAAAATGCAAGGTCATCAGAGTAAATCAAAAAGAAAATTATAACCATCAGAAAATTATACATACTTGTATACTTGCTCTAGTTGGCATGCTTCAACAGCAAGATCTGCATTTTTCTGCTCTGACAAAATAATCACTGTTTTGAAGATCCTTCCATACAGCAGTCTCCATTCCAGAGCAGTACGCTCCACAGGCCCACTGCAGAACATAATGAGCACAACATTACCAAAATTCTTCCTCCATCGAATCAAATTCCCAATCTCATAACTCACAGTCCCAATTTCCTCAACCCCAAGATGAACAGATGGCAACTTACGAGGGACATAGTCCTTCCTGTCCCCATGACCAATACTCGCCCTAGGTCGATCCAATTCCAGTGACATAAGCCTTGGCTGCTGGTAACCAACAGCAATTAAGTCCTGAAGCCAAGCAGCAGTAAACTTCACATCTCTCTCAGTCCAAAATCCTTCCTCTGCCATAGAGTGACTCAACTCTAAAATCTTCTCAAACAACCTATGTTTGCTCGATCTCCATGAAACCAAGAACTTAATCAACCGACCTACATTAACATGGAGATCTTTCTCCTCTGAAAACGGATATGCCTCAATTTTATCATATCTATGAATTGTAGGTGGATAAACAACAACATAACCACCAATCTCCCACAAAAGCCTCTGTCCCCAATAACCCCTCAACACATCCGATGCCATTGTACTAACTGAAACTGGAAGCATCAGTGCCCAAAATGCCGAAGACTGGTAAATCGTATTAAACGAATTCACCGGAACCATCATTCCTTGCGGCAACGCGACTTTTGGGGCACGATCATCAAACCGAATATCAAAAGCTTCCAAACTAAGTTTCCTAGTGAAATAAAAAACTGAATCAACATCCGGCAACCCATTCGAAATCCCTTGTTGTATAAACTGTTTTCCACCAAAAACCTCAGTATAGAACTCCTCGTGACCAATCTCACCCACATTTTCCAACGGCAATCCCCTAGGCCAAACAGACCGTTGCCCGAAATGCACATAAGGATTAACAACAGTCCTATTAGGATTCTCATGACTATATTGCAGTATAGTTTCTCGCCTAGCTCCTTCACCGACTAACTCTACATCAAAATGTTTACCCAAATCATCACTAATAACATATCCTCTATCATCAGAATCAAAGATCTTTTTAGCACCATGTTGTATAGCAAACAAATACCCACAAGTTTTTCTAACATAAGAATCATAAGGCAAGAAATCAAGCACACGAAAACCCAAATTCGCTTGCATATCTAAGGACAAAAAGATTGCACCTTTCAAGCTCCAATCTTCGGGAGTCCTCGAATTCCCAATTGCTAGCACTTGCCATCCCTTGATCTTGACCAGCTTTTTCAACGAATCAGTTGGGTATCTGTCAACAGAAACAACAACCCATTTCTCTGCTCGAAACCTACTATAAACAGAGGATTTATCAGTAATGGGTGGAATTGAATTCCAGTTAATAACAGGCAAAAGGATGGAATTTGGGGAGTGTTCATTAGACTGAGATTGAAGGAGATTGCCAGTGTCAGAGAAATTACGAAGAAATGAGAGAGCAGCAATGGTGAAGATCAAGAGAAGAACAGTGAAGATTTTGAACAAATTGTCACATACCCATGTGGAGAAATCAAGAGATTTTGATTCAGTGAAGCGATGGGGTGAAGTTCTGATCTGGGATTTTGGATTACGGTCTTGGACCATCATTGAAAAGCTTAATAATGACTTGAAAACAAAACTAAACGAAGAAAGATTTGGATTGATTAACACAAATCTTGAGTCACTGTGTCCGGTCTAAAATGAAACAGAAGTGAAGCTTTGCCTGTGTTCAGTTTGGTTTGTGTTTGAAGTTTTCAATGGAAAATGAAAAAGAAACGAGCACGCGGTTGCCGACAAAACAAGAAACTAAAAGGAGGTTGAGATTTCTTAATCTTCAAATGTAATCTTTAAACTACTGCTAGTCTGGTAGAGCAATGTGTCACTATCCTCTTTTGTTTATTTCACTTTTGTTAATCTACTGAGATATTTTCACCATTTTTTTTTTACTTAAATCAATATAGTATTTTTTTTTCGTTTAAATTTTTTGTTTAAGAACCGGTTGGTCTATTTCACCGATTTTAATTGATTTTTTCCATCTTGATTTTTCGGATATAACCTGTCCAGACTTATCGCTGGTTTCTGATTCGACCAATTTAACTAACCGTATAATCATTAATTTAAATCAATATAATGAATAAGGATGTGAAAAGTTATCCCATATTTAGTTTATGAATTCCATAAAAATATATGTGTTTACCATAAAACATTAGTGAAAAGTTATCCTATGGTAGTTGTCCCTAAGGGACGTGTTTTGGTGATGTAGTGTTTAGTATCTGACCTTCAGGTTCTGCGTTCGAATTTAGATAGTGCATTTCTTATAAGAGCTTGGGATAATCGAGGGTTTTACTTATTTCGCTTAAATCCGAGTCAGATGATTTGACGGCGGGATTTTCCATGTTTAAAAAAAAAACTTGAGGACATACTTTATCCATTTGTTTTAGATAGATCCTTATTCAATTTTCTATATGGATCCCTAATCTTTTAGAATTCCGACATTAAGGACATAGTTTATCTAACTGTTTTAGATAAATCGTATTCATTTTATTTTTCAAAAATAGGTTTTAATAAGGATGATAAAATCCCCCAAGGGGTGTGACTTGGTGGTGAATGGTCCATAATCTCACCTTGAGGTTTTGGATTCGAATTCAGGGGGTACAACTTCTTGTAAGAGCCTGGGGCAGTCGGGGGTTTTACCTGCGCCGCGGCCCAAAATGGGTGGTTTGTTGGCGGGGTTTCCAACGATTTCAAAAAAAAAAAAAAAAAAAAATGATAAAATCCACCCATTGAACATATGTTGCATTCATAGTCAGTCAAGCTACACGTATGGACAACAGGACAAGTACTTATTTGTATTGATATGACTAATATATCCTCTAGTTTTAAGTTTTTTTTGAAATATTAAAAATTTCACCGCCCATTTTCTGAATTCAAACTCATGATTTTCGGTCATATCCTGAACCCTACATCATCCCCTTGTGGACAATCTAGTTTAAATTATTTTTTTTATCGTTGGAAACCTCAATGTCAAACCACCTTTTTCGGACTTAAACAGAGCAGGTAAAACACTCGACTGTCTCAGGCTCTTACAAAAACGTACTATCTGAGATCAAACACAAGACCTCAATATGAGATCCTGAGCCCTACAACATCAAGCCACGTCCCTTGAATACCAATATAGTTTTAAGTTACTTTCTCTTATATTAGCAAAATGAGGAACTAACACTTGATATGATTCTCCAAATTGTAAGAATATGATTGAATGAATGTGTCAATATTATTATAGAATACTATATATAAACACATAAAAACATTTTTTTATTAATTCTGTAAAAATTATAAACTTCTAGATTTTTTATTAACTACATCAAAATGCCTGTTTGTAAATTTAGAAGTGGAACAATAATATTAAAATTAGAGCTCCAAACGCAGCTATCAAACACAATACCACACTTATTGCAAAATAAATAAATAAATAAATAATAAAAGAAAGAAAAAAATGCTATGATGCCTATAAATTTAAGTATAATTCAAACATTTTTTTTTTTATAAATAAACATAGTAAAAGCTTAAAAATAAAAAGTAATATTACTTATGATGAATGTTGAACACTAATATTAATAATTTATTTATAAAGGATAGTTAAATTGGTTGATTTCAAGATGATACATTTGATTTAAGATGTAATGGGATTGATAAGCTTATTATCTAAGTAAGAGTGGCAATGGGTTGGGCCGGGTCTGGGCTTTGATAAGTCTGGTTCGAGTTCGGTAATTATTTTTTTAACCCGGATTCGAGAAAAATCCGGCCCGAGCTTCTATCGGGCCGGCCCGACTCGGGCCCGGGCTTTATCCGGCCCGGTTTTTTATTATTAAAATATATATATATATTTTAATTTATTATATAAATATAAATATGTATAAAAAAAAATTAAGCTCGGGCCTCTCTTTCGCGTGCCCGGCTCGAGATATTTTATTCTCGGGTCTGGCCAAAGCTCGGGCGGTCGTCCGGTCCGGGCTTTTTTGCCATCCTTATATCTTAGAGGGAAATTATCATTTTCCCACTCAAAGAATTGTTTAAGTTCAATCTTACTCAAAAACTTTTAAAATATTCAAATTTTCATATTGACATAATCAAATGACTGAAATATCCTTATGATGTCAACAAAATTCTAACGAGGTTAGTGAATGGGTAGAAAAATGAACATTTTTTAAATTTCGGGTGAAAAATTGAACATTTTAAAAAATTTTGAGTATAACTAAACTTTAACCAAAAAAAATTGTAAATGTTGAAGATAATGTAGCTTGTTAGAAATGAACTATGGTATTAAAAATTATTTTGGGCATGTATGGTGAAGAAATTTTGCAAGCGTTGTGTGAAATTTGTAAAAAAAATTAAATTGCTTTTGATGGGGAAAAAATAAAGAGGGGCATTTTCTACTTTACTGTTCCAAATTGTCATAATCATGTAATTTTTAAATTTTATCTTAATTTTATAATATAGGTGTTATTGAGTCATTAAAAAAAGGAGAGAGTAAAAATTTAATATTACAAGGATAATTTAGTAATTTAAGGCCTATATGTTATAAATAGAAAACTATCCTTATATGAGAAGATGCAGTAACTAAAGAAACTCTTTAAAAAGAGGGGAAAAAAAAACGGACCTGCATAGATAGTTTATGATAATTTTATTTTGTCTGTTCACTTGATATTTTTATAAACATGATATAGACTAATGATAGTCATGTTGTAACAAAAATTTCCATCAAAATATATTTAAACTTATGTTAATTAAATAGAAAAATATTTTTAAAATATTTAATATTATTTTAGAGATAAGAAAAAGGATCTCAGATATCAATTTGAATTTGATGTTGAATTGAGTTTTATGTTTAAATTTTTTATGATTTCTGATGGTTAGTTATTGAATAATAATTTAAATATAGTTAAAAATTAATCGTGTATTATTATTAAATTACACGTAATAAAAAATTATGAAAAATTTAATACATATCAATATAACACAAGTTCCAAATTCCTCAAATATGGAATTGAATAATAATGGTTGGTTTGATTTTGATATATTTTATTATTATTGATAATATAGTTGGATTGATTGTGTAATAAAATATATATTTGGCAATTGATAGGTATGCTTATTGCAGATGAGAAAAACTTATATAGGATGATATAATCAATAAATAATACATATTTTAGTTATTTTGAGAATAATAAATTAAAATAGGAAGGAAAAAATTATTAGAACACGTGTCATTAATTGATTGGATGATCTTATGAAAACCGCCCATATATAAAATTCTCACATATTAATAGAGAGAATATAAATAATAAAAGATATTTTTCATTTCATTTTATTTTTATTTACAATCAAAACAAATTTATTTTAATTAATGATAAATTCGGTTCTCATTGTCATTTTCCATAATAAAACTAAGGATGGTAATATGCGGGCTTTGATATATACATGGCAAAAAAGCCCGGGTCCGGCCCGGTTTCAAAATGAGGGTCCGGCTCGGGTCCGGGCCGGGCTCAACCAAAAAAACCCGGGCTTAAAATAAATAATTAAATATTTTTATTTATAAAATTTATATATTTATATAATAAATTTTTTATATTTATAATTTTTTATAATAAAAAAATCGGGCCGGGCCTAAATTTATTTTGCCGGGCTTATCAAAGCCCGGCCCTGAGCACGGCAATTTGAATTTAGACCCGGACCCAGGAAAAGCCCGGGCCGACTCGGGCTCGGGCGGGGCTTGGCCCGGACCCGATTTTTTAATATAAAAAATTATAAATATAAAAAATTTATTATATAAATATATATATTATATAAATATAAATATATAATTATTTATTTTAAACCTGGGCCGGATCGGACCCGAACTTCAAAATGAGGGGTCCGACTCAAAAGAGCCGGACCCGACCTTTTTGCCACCCTTAAATAAAGAGAAATGATACTCTTACACTCTTTCTTACTTACACATTTCCCGAACGACAGCATCACCTGCGTTTTGAATTAAAAAATTTATCCAATAATTCCCTTAACTCATTTGCCAAACACCACTTGATTTTGAAACCCTAATCCCCAAATCAGCCTTTCACCAAAATCCAGCTCTATTCTCAGCCAAAACTCTCCAAATCATTGTCATCAAATTCGCCACTCCAAGATTGCTTGTCGAGTCTAAGGAAAAGGCATCATCTCACATAGTTCTTTAGTTCACTTTCTCTCATCCTTTCTTGATTTGTTCATTAATTATGCTTTCTGGGTTATTCATTTCATTGAAGGTAATTTGTAGCTATGCAATGATTTTTGCAAATTCTGACACCATCTCTCTCACACTGAAATAAAAGGCCAATCCCCTTGTCTCATTCGTCATTTCCTTTAAATTTATTAAATTTAATTTTCGCATCAGTACAAGTTCCAAACACTCATGAATTATTGGTGCAAAATTATCAATTTATTTGATTAATAAGTTAATAAATTTATTTGATAACACTTTTTTGCTGGATATATAATTCTGGGGGTTGAGCTGCATGTACCTACAAATTAGTGTTATCATTTAAATCCACAAACAAAAATTCACAAGCAATTTTCTAGGTGAATAGGCTGATTTGGGGATTATGGTTTCAAAATCAAGTGGTGTTTGGCAAATGAGTTAAGGGAATTCTTAGATAAATTTTTTAATTCAAAACGCAGGTGATGTTGTCGTTCGGGAAATATGTAAGTAAGAAAAAGGGCAAGAGTATCATTTCTCCTTAAAGAGAACAACTCAAGATCGCCAGATTTGGAAGTCGCTTATTTGTCGTGTGGGGACCACTTCATTTCATTCTCTCCTAGAAAAATCTAGACCATTTGATTTGACCTTAAAAGTTATAAATGTTGATCTGCAAGATCAAACGGTGATGCCACCTAACATGAGAAGCAAGCAACTTGGTAACCGTTAAATCCATCATCAAATCATCAGCTTCAGATTTAGATGAAATAAGTAAAATTCCTAATTTTCCTAAAATCATATAAGAAATACATTATCTAAATTTGAACTCATGATCTAATTGTCAAGTTCTAAACCATTTGCCACCAAATCATATCCATTTGAGGTAATATAAAGAATTCTATTAATTACATCACATAATAAATTTGTAGTTAGGCTGGACAAATAAACCGTCATAATTTTAAATTTGTTTATTTAAGTTCAAACTTAATCAAACACAATAATAACATTAATTCAAAGTTTAAGAAATTGAGTTTTTCTAAAATTTTGAACACATTAATACACAACACTTAAATTAATTAAGGAGGGCTTTTTAAAACCTGCCCAAAATTTGTAGACTCAAGCTATAAAACTTTTCCCAAAATATTCAGTTATGATTGGTTAAACAAATCATTATACTATAGGGCGAAGTCTCTTAAGCTCCAGGAGGTCAGTTGACACCTATTAATATTTTTTTCAACAGTTAGCACTAAGGAAATAATAGAGATACTATCATGGAGTCAACCGACCCCTCAATTTTTTTTCCAACAGTTAGTACTAAATAAATAATAGAGATATCGCCCTGAAATTTTTAGTGAAAATTATCATATTCGGTCTACCCCCTCAGATAATATTCAGGCTTTGCCCCATCTTATACTTAATGATGCAAAAATCCCTACATGAATGGGGACCGGTGTATTAGAAGTATGCATGGCAACGGGCCGGGCTTATCAAAGCCCGGCCCGGGCCCGTGCTGTCATCGGGCCGGGCCCGGGCCTGATTTTTTAATTATAAATAAAAAATTTATTATATAAATATATATATATATTTTAAGCCCGGACCCGATTTTTTTATTATAAAAAATTATAAATATAAAAAATTTATTATAAAAATATATATATTTTTATAAATTAAAATATTTATTTATTTATTTTAAGCCCGGACCCGAGCTTTTTGGGTGAAGCCCGGCCCGGGCCCGTGTTACCCCGGGCCGGGCCGGGCTTTTCTGCCATGCATAATTAGAAGTTGGTAAGGTGACAATTTTCACGCTATTGACATCCACATATCATATCTGACCCGTTGTCATCCTTATTTATACTACTATTTTATTGACGTATCACTATTGAGTGAATGTATGTTTGATATGTCTTTTGATAGATGCCAAAATAAAATAAATTTAATTTCAAAAATTATTTATGGTGTTGGGTTGTATTTAAAGTAAAGTTTATGAGAATTAAAAAAAATATTTTGCCCGTTCTAACAAAAAACTCAAATTTTGGATATTTGAAAGTAGAGATTGGAAAATTTTTAAAGGGTTAATTTCTCTATAATACCGTTATTTTATTTTGTAATAATATTTCATTCATTTCGTAATAAAATTTTAAAATATTTATCAGTTAAAATAATTTTATTATTTTTCAGTAAAATCTCAAATACTTAAATTTTATTATGAAAAGTTATATTAATAAAAGGTTCACTTTAAAAAACAATTAACACTAACAAAAAAAATAACACGATCCCCTTTAGTGCATACTTACGAATTACGATCAACAAATCCAAGAGCAACTCTGAAATTGAACTAAAAGGAGTTTGTAATAATTGCCAACTTACAACAACTCCAAGTGCAACTCTCGTCCTCAAACGTCGATATTCGTATTTGACCCGTTTAATTAATGAATATAAAAATTTTATTCATATTAAACCCTAATATATATACCGAGACTCGGTTAAAATAAGGATGTCAATATTCATATCTATTTTTTAAAATGATGACGACACTACTTGCCACGTGGCATGCAATGGATACTATCATCTTGGTAACATACCAAATTCTGTTACCAAATTTCAAAATGACCACAAAACTGAGAGACTAGAGATAGATCGGTGTGATTACTTAATTGTTAAATAAAAAAGAGAGTGTGTTTTTCAAAAATTCGAATCTACCCGCCACTTCCATACAGAATTAAAAAGCGTCGTCGTTTTAAAGCTCCAAAAAAAAAAAAAAAAAAATTCAAATGCCGCCTACATTTCCATCTCCTCTCGAACGCACCGTCGCTTCAGCTCTCCTCCTCCTCTCCAAGTGCGATCAACCTCGCTCTCTCTCTTCTCCAATGTGAATCTTCACTTCATTCTTATAACTGTTTTTTTTTTTTTTGGTTGTTTGTTGATGACACTGTTTGATTGATATTCGTTTAATATTTATGTATGTAATGTGTATAGGTTTGACACAGATGGTGAATTGTTGCTGAAAAGCAAGAGCAGCAGCGACGGGGAGAGTGTAAGCATGAGCTTAGTGTCGAGTGGAGATTCAAAACGGTGCGTTTCGTCTGTTACTACCGGTGAAGATGGCTCCTCCTCTAATGAGATCCGAGCTCATACGCTTAGGATCATCGACGTTGTGGATCGCTGTCATGAAGTGAAACTCAACGTATATTGTTCTGTTTGGTTTAGTTTTAAGATATTATTGTTTGTTTTAAATTCAATTTTTAGCTCTCTCTTGCTTTAGTGTATTTTTATTTTTATTTTTATTATTTTTTAAAATTTTCATTGTTATACTGTTATCGCAATTTGATCACAATTTGTTACTGGAATCTTCAATTTGGATTTTAATGGTTTGAATCTGGTTTTATACTGTTTGTTTTTGTTCAATTATAAAATCTTATCTGTTTGGATTCATTTTTTTTTAATCTTCATTGTTATAATGTTATCAGAATTTGATTAATATACTTGGTTTCTTAATTCAACTTTAAATTTGTTGCTAGAATCTTCAATTAGAGTTCACTTAAAAGTCACTAGAAGATTCAAATTCCGTTAGTTTGGACCCGTTATTTTTAGTTCATTGTATTCATTTGAAGGCTCAAACTCTACTCAAATTGATTTTGAATCTTTGATGATTTTTAATTCAATTTCATTTTCTGTTCTGTTTTTGAACCGTCATTTTGAATTTTCAAGCTAATTACATGATTCTTTAAGTCATATTTTGCTTGTAAATTTGTAATTAATTTTAGTCTTGTAATATATCTATTCCAATCTCTAAGGTCATGAGAAAGAGTCGCTCGAAGATCAGCCGGAAATTCAAAGCCGGCAAGAAGCCGCCGCCGCAAATGGAGAAGCCAGCTTGCTCAGGATCCGTGTCAACAGAAGCTGGATCGTGCTTGTCAAGCAGCGCGAGCGCCATTTCGAGCGCGCGAAGCCGCCGCTTGAGTCCAGATGAGAGCAGTGAGGTGTCGGCGGCGCCTTTTGAGAAGCCGAGGAGGAAAGCTATTAGCCGCTCTTCTCACATTGAGCGCCGAGCCGAAGCCATTCTGAAGCTGCTCTCTTCCGGCGGCTGTTCATCTGAAATCAAGATACGTCAAGCGCTTGGTGATTGTCCTGACACTAGCAAAGCACTGAGAATGTGAGTTGGCGCTTTATTTTGCGTTTAATTTAAACCGTTGGATTATATGAAATCAATTATTACAAAGTTGTGGATCTGACGGTCGTAGTATGTTCAAGCGAATGAGTTTAATTTCAACCGTGGATTTGTTATTTGCATTGCAGGTTATTGAAGACTGACGAAGTCAAGAGATCAGGAACAGGAGGACGTCAAGACCCATATATTTACGCGGTATGAATTCTTCTTCTCATTTTTGATACGTTTGTTAAAAAATACTGTTAATAAGTATAAAAAGAATAAACGCTAGAATATAAGTTTGAGTAAAAAAAAACTTATGATGTGAGATTATGATTTTATGAGCGTTAACGTTAGTGTTAAAGTAGGTATTTGGCAGAGTGTCAAAACACTAACGTTAACGCTCTAGCGACGCTTTACCAAACACATAATTATTATCTTGAAAATTCAAAATTTTGCACAATAAAATTCGGACCTCGCTTGAACGGCATAAACCTCGATGGTCTGTTAACTCAGATGGTTTGATAACCCCACCCACATGTGAAAAAAATTCATGTTTAGGTGTGAAAATTAGTAATCGGATAATCGGATTTACCATCCCTAATTGTGCATATAAAAAAATTTACAATCTAAAAGTTATTAAATATTTTGATATATATTTTTTCAATTGATTTAAAATTACTTTTTGCAGATTGCAAGTAACTAGAAAGAGCCGGACCAGAAGCAAGAGCGGTTCATATGATATAGGGACTTGGCAATTGCAACCGAGTAACAGGGAAATTTTGACATTGAAGCATAGGTAAATATTTAGAATTGCAGCAATTAAAGTTTGGTTAATCTGCAAGTATTAGTTTAGACACTATACATATATACAGACCTTATTGATTTGTTTTGCAAGATGCATATGAAAGAATATGTAACACAATCTTTCATAGGGGTCATTTTGTTTTGTATTAATAGGAGCATGACATAGGCCCATAGTTAATTTCAATTTGCCAATTTCCTTATTTTATTGAAAATTTTCTTTTTTATATTTTTTTGGCAAAAATTTAATCTGGGTATAATTTCCATTGGGAAAGTATTTTTACTCCAACCACTAAAAAAAGTAAGATTATTATAAAATAGAAGGGAAAAAAAAATTTAATTGTTGATTTTGAAGCATTCCAATGAGTTAAAATGAAAAATTTAGATCATTCCTCTTCCTCAACTTGCGTTGACATTTTTATAATTCTATATTTCTAGTCATGGACTGATGAGGACTACCCTTCGTTGATGGAAATGATTTCACAAATAATAATAATAATAATAATAATAATAATAATAATAATAAGTGAAGGTGAGCAATTTTTTAAAAAAATCAAACATATATATATATATATATATATATATATATATATATATATATATATATTAAAAAAAATCAAATATAAAAATACTAATTTTGTATAAAAAGAAATAATGTATAGGCTCAAATGATATTTTTAGATACTCGTTATCGAGTCATGAACATCTCCTCAAATAATTTTTGAGGTTAATGATTTGAGTTATCTTATATGAGAGTATATTTTCTCTCTTTTGTAAAGTTGATATTTCTGAACTGAGCTTCAATTATAAACACCGTGAGAGACATCATGCACATACTGGACTAAGCTTCATCAATGATATTTCATAATGTCTACTTTTTAAAGCTTTCCACTACAATATTTATATGCACTTCTTAGTCTAATCATCAACATTTCTTCGCATAATTTTAGAGGTCAATGATTCGAAGCTTCTCACGTATCTTATGGGATCATATTTTATCTCTTTTCGGAAGTTGATATTTTCAAATTGAGCTTCAATTATAAACATGGAGACTTGTAACTATAATATTTATATTTATGGGCACATGTTGTTGAATGGTGGGCAACACTTCGATTAAACTATGATGTAATATTATTTATAATATACTACGTGATGTAAAATCGACTCATTAAATATATGTAAAATCGACTCATTAAATATCTTTCTGGATATTCTTCAATATCTCGATTATTCACAAAACGTAAAAGATAAATGAATACATATGTTTTTTTTTTTTTCCATAAATCGAATAATTTCTTAAGAATCTTGTGAGATTCAATCCCCAATGAGCGTGATTTGGTGGTGTCGGACTCATGATCTCACATTGAAGTTATGTGTTCGAATTCAGGAAGTGCGTTTATTGTAAGAGTCTGGGACAATCGAGAGTTTTACTTACTTCCTTTAAATCCGGAAAGGGTGGTTTGATGGCATAATTTTTTAAAAAAAATTAAAAAATCTTGTGAGATATTTTTTTAAATAGATGGTAGATCCATGTTTTAATTTTACTTGAATAAATAATTGAGGACTGCCGAACTAGAAGCAAAGAATAAAATTAATATATTCAACCACAAAATTGGAATAACCAAAGACCTTTCAATCGTTTGGTCAAAGTTTGTGAGAATTTTCTTAAGTTTATTTAATCAGAAACGGGCAACGAACACTCAGTCACTCGCACTCATAATTAAAGAAGAATAAAGCAAACACCGTCAAAGTCTTGCGGCAGTCGTGGAACGCGTTATACCAAAGCTGACTCATTCTTCGTGGGACCCACGAGACTCCAGAAAGACACAAAAAGTAATGACGGAGAGAGTCTGTTAGACAAACACCGTTATTTTTCACATATTCTCTTTTCGTCCCTCTACTTCTAGAATTGCCCTTTTATCCCAAAACTTAAAATATTTTTTGTTTAGTGAAAACATCAGGTGGAACAAATTATAGTGGCTCAAACATTGCTTTTTCAAGTCATTGATTAATAATAAGAAAACTTATAGTATTAGGGGTAATAACATTGAGCTTCCTAAAATTTATTCATTTCCTTAATTATCATTGATTTTATGATAATTAAGGAATAAAAATAATATATTTTAATAAAAGCACGTAGGGTTAGTAATTTTTCTCGTTCAGTCTCGATCTATGACATATTTTAATTTTATTTTGAAAACATGATGGGACATGATAAAAAAATATCTCAATTTTTTTAGTGGGATCGAAGATAAAACGAGATGTGTTTTTAGCAGGATGATACATGATTTAACGAGACAATA
>SKCR01031147.1:0-172980 GCA_019454045.1 Zanthoxylum bungeanum
TTCATCCACAGCAATTCCATGCAAGCTTCTGTCACTGCAATGAATTTTCCACTGTTGTAGAAAGTGCAACACATCTCTGCAACCTCGACTGCCATGCCACAGCTCCCCCTGAGAGAGTAATCAGATACCCCAAAGTAGACTTCCGGGTATCCACATCTCCTGTCCATATCTGAATCGGTGTAGCCCATCAACACTGGTTCGCTGCTTCCAAAACATAATCTCATCTTGGATGTGCCTCGTAGATACCGCATAATCCATTTGATAGCATTCCAATGTTCACGTCCTGGGTTTGACATAAACCAACTGACCAATCCAACTGTATAAGTCTGGCCTCGTGCACACCATGGCATACATAAGACTTCCCACTGCTGAGGTGTATGGAACCTGTTTCATTTCCCCATTCTCTGTCTCAGTAGAGGGACTCTGTTGTGTACTCAATCTAAAGTGGGTAGCAAGAGGAGTGCTAACCGTTTTAGCCTTGTCCATCTGGAATCTCTGAAGTATCTTCTCGATGTACTCCTCCTGTGACAAGTATAATCTCCCGGCTTTTCGATCACGGCCGATCCTGATGCCAAGAATCTATTTAGATGGCCCCAAGTCTTTCATCTCAAAAGACTTACTCAGTTGCTGCTTCAAATTATCAATCCTCGATTGATTCTGGCCAACTATCAACATATCATCTACGTATAGCAGTAAGATGATAAAGTCATTGTCAGAAAACTTTTGAACGAAAACACAATGGTCTGAAGTGGTCTTCTTGTATCACTGCTCCCCCATAACTGACTCAAACTTCACGTACCACTGTCTCGGTGCCTGTTTCAAACCGTAGAGGTTTTTCCTGAGTCTGCACACATAGTCCTCTTTCCCTCTGACTCTGAAGCCTTCTGGTTGCTCCATGTAAATTTCTTCTTCCAGATCCCCGTGAAGAAATGCGGTTTTGACATCCATCTGCTCAATCTCCAAGTCGAGGCTTGCTGCTAGACCGAGTACCACTCTGATGGATGACATCTTCACAACTGGAGAGAAGATTTCATCGAAGTCAATGTCTTTTCTCTGATTGAATCATTTGACAACTAATCTGGCTTTGTATCGGGGTTGTGAAGTGTGCTCTTGTTTCTTCACCTTGTACACCCATTTGTTCTTCAAAGCCCTCCTCTTGACAAGTTCACCAACTCAAAAGTGTGATTGTCATGCAGCGATTTCATCTCATCTTGCATGGCTTCCTCCCATTTTTCTCTGTCTTCCGTTTCCACAGCCTCCTGGTAGCTCTCGGGTTCTCCCCCGTCAGTAAGCAGCACATACTCATATGCAGAGTATTTGGTTGAAGGTCGCCTCTCTCTGTCAGACCTTCTCTGTGGAACTGTTGGTGTAGCTTCTGGTACTGGTGGTTGATCATGATCATCATCTCTGGGAGCTACATCACTTGTACCATCATGTCTGGGAACCTCATCTTCAACTCGTACTGACACCGGTGTATGAGGTTCTGGATTCACATCTCTGTATTGTTGGGGCATTGTCTTCAATTCCTTTCGGATATCTTCTATGGTCTGGTCTTCAAGGAATACAACATCTCGGCTTCTGGCGATCTTCTTTTCCATAGGATCATACAGTTTGTAGCCGAAATCATTCTGACCATAGCCAATAAAGACACAATGTCGCGTCTTTGCATCAAGCTTGGATCTCTCGTCCTTTGGGATGTGTACAAATGATTTGCACCCAAAGACATGCAAGTGTTCATAAGACACTTCTTTACCTGTCCACGCTTGGTTAGGAACATTACCTTTCCAGTGCGACCGCTGGGGACATGTTCAAAACATGTACTGCTGTGTTGAGTGCCTCCCCCCAAAATGTCTTCGGCAGCTTGGCTTGTGACAGCAAGCTTCTGACCCTTTCGCACAAGGTTCTGTTCATCCTCTCAGCTAGGACATTCAGCTGAGGTGTCTTCGGAGGTGTCGTTTGATGTCGAATTCCTTGCGTCTTGCAGTACTGATCAAACGGACCTCTGTATTCTCCACCGTTATCTGTTCTGATGCATTTGAGTTTCTTACTGGTTTCTCTCTCCAACAGGGCGTGAAACTCCTTGAACACTCCAAACACTTGATCTTTTCTCTTCAAGGTGTATGCACATATCTTCCTTGAATGATCATCTATGAATGTCATAAAGTAAAGTGACCCACCAAGTGTTCGTGTCTGCATCGGACCACATACATCTGATTGTGTGAGATCAAGTACCTCTGGTTTCCTCTGAGGCGGGGAGCTCTGGAAGGACACTCTGTTCTGCTTTCCAGCCATGCAGTGTTCACACTTCCGTAAGTGTGAGTTCTTCAATTTGGGAAGAACATTCCTCCTGCGTAGTATCTTCATCCCCGTTTGACTCATGTGACCGAGCTTTTGATGCCATAGCTCGGCTGTCTCATTATTGTTGACTGTATTTATGCTACTATTGGAAAGCTTAGCATACATCAAATACAGAGTTGAATCTTTCTTACCTCGTGCCACCACCATTGATCCTTTAGTGAGCTTCCAGGTGCCGTCATTAAATGTGCTGCAGAAACCTTCATCATCCAGCTTGCCTGTTGAGATCAGGTTTAACCGGATGTCAGGGATGTACTCGACTCCCTTCAACACTAGCCTTGTCCCGTTCTCTGTTTCAAGGCAGATGTCTCCAATACCGACGGCTTTGGACTGTCCGTTATTCCCCATCCTTACAGCACCGTAGTCTCCTGGCGTGTAAGATGAAAAGAAGTCTCTGCGAGATGTGGCGTGTATGAAGGCGCCACTATCTATCACCCAACTGGTCTCGTGGCTGGTAAGATTCACAACATCTTCTTCATATATTATGCAGAATTATTTGGAGGTCTTTTCGGTGGTAGTAGCAACTCTTTCTTGATTAGAGTCATCATCTCTTCTAGACTGCTCGTTCTTCAGTTTGTAGCAATCCTTCTTCATATGGATTTTCTTTTTACAGTGATAACACTTAATATCTTTAGTTCTTGATTTACCTCGGTTCTTGTCTGGTCTACCTGGGCCTTGGCTTTTACTCATCCCCCTTCTGGTGTTCTTTTCTGTCACTAGAGCTTCTGAGGTTGAGGCCGATGCTGACTCCTGCATTCTCGTCCTCTTTTCTTCCTCGAAGATCCTGGTCTTTGCCATCTCCATAGTGACTTTCCCATCTGCGGTTGAATTTATCACCGTAGATCTGAACGTTTCCCAAGATTCTGGTATCGTATTAAGGAGTATTAAGTCATTTACCTCATCACCGAAGTCTATGCCCAATCCAGACAGTTCTTTCATGGTGCCGATGAAATCGTTGATATGGTCTGCTACAGCTGTACCTTCCTGGTATTTCAACCCCATCATCTTCTTGATTATTTCAACCCCATCATCTTCTTGATGTAGTACAGCTTGTTGTTGCCAGTGTTTGCTCGGAAAAGCTCCTACAGCTTTCTCCATAAGACACGTGCATTTGTTTCTTCACTGACATGGTTCACGATACTATCGTTGATCCACTGACGAATAGTACTGCATGTTTTCTGGTGAAGATTATCCCACTTATCATCGGACATTCCTTCTAATTTCTGCTCCAGAAACACCAATCCATCATAGTCATTCACATACAGAAGGTCTTTCATCCTTCCTCTCAATGTGAAATAGTTTGTACTGGTTAACAAAACTATTTTTCCGTTGCCCCCATCCATCATAAAAATTCTAAGCATAATTTCAAAAAACGGACCTCACTGTTGCGTCCGGAATGGTCAAAAATGGTGGAAATGACACTTCGTTTGTCAAAATCGGACACAGAGACTAAATTGTAAATTTCAGAAATTACAAGGGTCAAAGTACAATTTCCAAAAGTTCAGGGGCCAAAGTGAAATTACGGAAAATTTCAGGGACTAAAATGCAATTTCCAAAAAGTACAAGGGCTAAAATGTAATTTCTAGAAAGTTCATGGACCTATCTGAAATTTATCGGGCACCGCTGACGTGGCATATGCTGACGTGGCAGCTGACTGGACTGCTGACTGGTCGCTGACGTGGCATTGACTGAGCGATGACTGTGTGACATGTGGCGCTGACTGGACTGCTGACTTGGCAGTCGTCTTCAACCTCGAGAGCGCGTGGGCGCGTGCGTTGCGCGTGAAGAAGCCTCTGACCGGCGCGTGCGGAGCGTGACACCTTTATGGACCTCCGATCGATCGCCAGAAAATACCACCGTGCTCGTCTCGCCATGAAAAGTCCGATGGTATGCTCAAAATCGATTTTCGACAACTTTCGTCAGAATTGACTTTCCGAACCGAACCTCTGTTACCGAGTTTCGGGATCCCTACGAGTAACCTTAGCTCTGATACCACTTGTTGTGATTAAACACACACAATAGAGGAGAAAAATGAGAGAAAACTCTTCTTTATATCACAAATAAAGAATTACAAAGCAAACACTAATGCTTTACAAAAAAACTCTCAAACACTCTCTTTACACTCTATTACTCTCACTCTGGGATGCTAAAACTAATGGTTTTGAGCTCCTTTTATAGTGCCAAAACCGTGTGCTACAGTGCCACACGGTTTTGGCACTTGTTGCAGCAAGCTGGAGGTAGGGGTGAACACAATTTCGGGTCAAACCGCGAACCGCATCGAACCGCACCGAACCGAACCGCGCGGTTTGAAAAAATATTAAAAATGATTTTGAACCGCACCGAATCGAACCGCAAATTTCGGGTCGGTCTGCGGTTTTGACCCATGTCAAACCGCGAACCGCATATTTTGACTCGAACCGCGACCCGAACCGCCTAAACCGCCGACCCGCGTACAAATTAAATATTATTTTATATTTTTCTTCTTCTTTAACTATGAAAATTAAGATATTTAATGATTATATAACAATATGTAATGAATAAATGAAAATTATGTAATTTTTTCTTCAATTATAATGTGAAATACATAAAATTTTCTAAAAAAATTATAATCCAAACCGCCGACCCGAACCGCCCAAACCGCTAAACCGCCAACCCGAACCGCCGCGGTTTTCCTTATCAAATTTGAGGTTTCGTTTTCTAATTTCTCAAACCGCCAACCCGCGCGGTTTGAAGTAAAAAACGAAAAAACCGCCCCAAACCGCACCGCGAACACCCCTAACTGGAGGTAGGGGTGGGCGCGGTTCGGTTTGGTTCGGTTTTTGCTAAAAATCGAACCAAACCATATTTTACGGTCCGGTTTTTTTACCTCTCAAACCAAACCATTAAATAACGGTTTGGTTCGGATTGAAAATTTTTTAAACCAGCGGTTTACGGATTGGTTCGGTTCGGTTTACGGATTATTCTACTTTAAAAAAAAAATTCATCGACTTAAGTGAAGAAAAAAAAACTAGTCTAGCGAACAAATAGTATGAAGTGCTACGGTGTAAGCTGTAACTCCATAGAACACATGCACTCAATAGAGGATTGAAAATTGAGGCACAATTAATTCTTGTATTTTTTAAAAATTACCTCGAATAATGATGATACTATCATTCTAATTAAGAGACAAATTCAACAGCTTACTTTCAAGAATAAACCATAAAACAAAAAATTAAGAATAAAATTATTAACAAATAAATTTAAGAATAAAAGTATTAAAAAAAATATATTAACAAAAAAATTAAGAATAAAAGTATTAACATACTAATAAAAAGAAAACATAAAGTAAAATTAAAAGAAAAATGTAAATCTGTTTATAAAAATATATAATTTTTTAATTATAACGGTTCGGTTCGGTTTAACAGGTGCGGTTCGGTTTAACATCTGAACCGAACCGTAAACCGTTTGGGGTGGGCCAATCCGAACCGCAAACCGAACCGTTAGAAAAAAAACCGTAAATTCGGTCCGGTTTGGTTCGGTTTGCGGTTTGATTCGGTTCGGTCGGTTTTTTTGCCCACCCCTAACTGGAGGTGTCATCTCACTTTCGGTAGACACGCTTTGGTCTCTGCATGCAAGCTAAGCTTGCTTTTGGTGCTTGTTGTTTTCTTCTGCATGCAAGTTGCATGCACAGCTCACAGAGCTGTCTTCAACAGATAATAACCCTATGCATTAATAAGCTCTTGACTATTGTTGACTTAACTCTCGTTAAGATTGTGAACAATAAAGAGATCTGTTGAATTATCTCTAATATTAAAAATACAATTAGTTCATTGAATTTTGTTAGGATTAAATTATAACCGAAAACCTGTAATATAGTTGCACATAGATTGGCCAAAATTACTTGTAACGATCATATTTCAAGTATTTAGAAGAGAGATTCGTTTATTAATGAAATGGATTTTTTAAATTCACAAAAAAAAAAAAAAAAAATGCGTCTGATATGATGACATTACATATATAGATGCTATTTTTTTTAAATATATATATATGAGTTGGTGTGAACTGGCAAAAGGAGTCGATAGATTCTACCTTTTTTGGACGTTAATGGAGAAGTTTGCAACATTCCAATAAGAAGAAGCACTTTTGCCTTGGTGATCAAGAAGCATTCTTTGGCCTGTGGGTTTTGATGAAATTTTCTTTTGTAATTTTATATATTTGATTTCGTATTCTGGCATCACCTAATAGCTCAATTGTGGAACCTACTGAAACGCTCCTCAATTCTGACTTTCGACGGGAACAATACTTTATTGATCCACTTACTTCTATTATGTTAATATTAATCACTACAGTTGGAATTCAGGTTCTTGTTTATAGTGACAATTATATGTCTCATGATCAAGGATATTTGAGATTTTTTGCTTACATGAGTTTTTTCAATGCTTCCATGTTAGGATTAGTTACAAGTTCGAATCTTTTCATTTCGGAATTCTAAAGAAGAGGGTATTCCGGGTAGATGACCATTGAACCTTTTCACTCAGTCTTTCCCGGGATCCGTTTGATTGATAGAAGGATCAGGGAGAACCCCTATCCGACCAATGGATCTTCCAACTAGAATTCTCAAGGACTTGAGGCAGCCTCTTTTAAAGCAGTTGCTAAATTGATTACCGTGGGATAGACGCACTAAGTGTGATCTATCTGTTGTTCTCAATTGTTCTCTACGGATCTAATGAGGAACCTGAGCGTGAAGATTGTGGTAGGCGACGCGAAACTCCATGAGCGGGTTAACCGTGGGATAGACACATGAAGAAGATTATGGAAACACTTACTCGAAATCTCACTTATCAGATTCCATTGTGGAAGACGCCATTTTTTCTGAAGAATTCGCCATGATATATCTGATCCAAGGAATGATGGAAGGGAATAAAATCAAAAAAATAAATAAATAAAAAAAGAAAAGATTTTCCTGAGGTTTAGACATATTAGAGCTACCACTAAGACGAATGACTTTTTTACCATAAAACGAAACCATGAGCGGGTTAACCGTGGGATAGACACATGAAGTAGACGTTTCGCCTTTCCTAGACGAATGCCCTGCTTCAAAAGTCCCGCGCGCTAAGAGCTTACTTGTTTGTTGCCTTGCCAAAGTTAGCGGATGTCAGGAGCGTGCAAGTCTAGTTGTCACGAGCAAGGACTTCGTCTTTCAATAGAAGATTGTGAAAAAATAAATTTTTTTTGTTATCATTTCCAAAAAAGTTGACAGATTTGCTGGAAGGATGAGGGAGAGCACTATCATGTAGGGATTTGGTCTCCACTATTGGTAAAGCGGTCATACTTCCTTCACCTAACTGCGAACCTAATTTCGCGGCTCTTTCCAAAAGCCGCGAATGCAAATAAAAAACATCTCCAAAAGTAGGTGATATTTGGAGATGGTATCGGAGAGAATCGACATAATTAATTGATTAAGTCTTTTAAATTTAAAATAAAATTATGGTTTAAATTTAGATAAATTTTAATTTTTATTATATAATATAATTTGTAATATTTTTTATCATTTATCGATAAATATTATATTTTAAAAACTCATTTCGGACTTCATAAAATTTAAAACAACTCAAGACTATCCCAATGATATGGTTCATCGTAAAGTTTAAAATAATTATAGATGTCACTACTACTAATAGTATTATTTTTTTCCTCTCTTTTGTGTCTTCTTTTATTATTTAGGCAGGCAGACATGTGGTGTCAAAATCATTACATATACTTAAAATCCTAATGGAGAAAGTGCATTTGGTGATATTTGCTTTGAAATTTCAAGTGATTTTAATCGCAATAAAATTGGGTTTGACTGATATATATTAATTTTACACAGAAGGACAAAAAAAGTAAGTAAATTTTGATTAAATTTAATTTGGTAAGAAATGATTCAACAAGAATAAAATATAAAAATATTAAATTAAAATAATACATAACTTAAAACATTGGATTTATTGATAATAAGTAATATGCAACACATGTCTATTCAATAAATTACGTATTTATCCCAATATCATAATCCAATTGATTTTGAAATATTTTAATAAAAAATTTATCGCATGGATTTAAATTAGAAATAAAAGGTTGAAATTATTTTTGACTTGCCCGCCATTTTTCAAATAAATAAATAAATTTTGCGCCTCAACGGAAGCCATCCGAAATTAATATATTAAAAACAAAATTCAGCCGAAATTGTGGACTTTTTTTAAAAAAAAATCAACAAAAATTGATTGGACAAAAATCACTACTTAATTAAAAAAAAAAAAAAAAAGGGCGTGAATATAGTACTCTCCGGTATTGATTGATACTGTGGGGTAGCGTCATGTCATGTGTGTGGCTGTCGGAACTTTAATTAACCCACACACCAATAAGTAATTTGTAGTCCGTTAGTATGAAAAAAAATATTATTATAATATTTAAAAATTTAATATAATAAATATGTTAAATCAATTTTTATATTTAATACCTCATTTTCGTATTTAACTCTCAAATTTTCATGTTTAATATCATACTTTTTATGTTTAATGTCTAATATTATGAGATTTTAATTTTTAAGTGAGCAGTAATACACATGTGAAATGTCAAAATCTTGTGTCATGTGTGAAATGTTTTCCATATTCAATGTTCTATTTTCGTTTTTTTATGTCTTAAATTTCAGGTTAATGCTAATAATTTTTCATATTTGTCGATTTTGCATTTTTATTGTCTCAATTTCATTTTTAATGCCCAAATTTTCATGTTAATGAAGGGTGATAAATTCGTAATTTTCATGTTTATTGTCCATTTTTCATGTTTAATGCTCATTTTCATGTTCAATACATTATTTTCATATTTAATGCCTAAAATCTCAAGTTAATGCTAATAATTTTCAAGTTTGCATATTTTGCATGTTTATTACCAAAATCTTCATGTTTAATACTTAAAATCAGTGGCGGAGCCACTCAGGGTCTAGTGGGGGCAGTTGCCCCCACTGGACCCACAAGTTTTTTTTTTTTTTTAATTTATATATGTATATATATTAATATTATAAAATATAAATAATTAAACAACACTCATAAATACATTATTTTTTTAATTTTTTGAGTTGTATTTTTTAATATAATATATAGGCCCAAGCCCAAATTAATTAAAAAAATTCCAATACACTTTTGTATCAATCTTATTTCTTAAACATATCTAAAATAATTATATTTAATTTATATGTGTATAGATATTTGATTATTTTTCATTTTAAATCCAATCATTTATGTGTTTTTCCATTTGCAAAAGAATAGGGATTTCATTACATTTAAATAAAAATAAAAATAAAAATAACTATGTTTATACTTAGGTTTGATTATTGATCTTCTAATTTATTGATATATTTGTAGTGATTTTTTTACTAAATCACGTCGTGTATAGTTGTTATGTATAAAATATTCACATATTAATATAAATATAATTATTTTGTATATTTATTTTTTATTTTTAGTTGTTCAAAGCAAAAATATTACGTTTTAGTACTAGGTTTTTAATAATTTAATTAAAAAAGTGATTAAATCTATAATAAATTAGCGGAAATTTAGTATATAATATACTACATTAACTTAAAATACATAATTTTAAAAATAAATTCTTACTAAAATTTTTAGGGTAAATTGGTATTTTTTTAGAAATTATGGATAAAAATATAGTTCTGAAAATTTTGGATTAATTTATAAGTTTAGAAACTAATGACTATTTCATAATTTTCAAAAGTATAAGGATCATCTTGTAATTTCAAAAAATATGTATGAATTAATTATATATTATTTTGGTTATAGAAAAATTTTGCCCCACTAACTACATTTTCTGGATACGCCACTGCTTAAAATTGTGGGTTAATGTCCAAAAATTTTAAGTGTAGATTAATGAAATAAATATGTCAAAACGATTTTTAAAAGTAAATTTTTAAATCTAATACCTCATTTTCATATTTAAATCTCGAATTTTCATGTTTAATGTCATATTTTTTTTATGTTTAATGTCTAATGTTATGAAATTTTAAGTGAGCAGTAGTACACGTGTGAAATGTCAAAATCTTGTGTCACGTGTGAAAATATTTTTTCATGTTCAATACCTTATTTTAATTCTTAATGCTCTATGTTTTATGTTAATGCTAATATATTTTAATGTTTGCTGATTTTACATGTTTAATGTCATATTCTCTTGTTTAATGCTCAAATTTTCATATTAATGTTATGCAAAGCAATCATTCGTAATATTCATGTTTGATATCCTAATTTCATGTTTAATATCCACAATTCCATGTTAATGTTTACGAGATAATAATTTTATATTTTTATGTTTAATACATCAATTATCATATTTAATGTCATTTTTACATGTTTAATTTTCAATTTGTCATGTTAAATTTTTTTTTTCCATGTTTAATGCTATACTTTTCATGTACAATGTCCAAATTTGCTTTGTAATGCTACGTAAATCATATGACTAATAGTACACATATACAGGTGTGAAATGTCAAAATCTATTGACACGTGTGAAATATTTTCCATTTTCATTTTATGTCTTAAATTTCAGGTTAATGTTAATAAATTTTCATATTTGTCGATTTTGCATGTTTATTGTCTCAATTTCATTTTTAATACCCAAATTTTCATGTTAATGCAGGGTAATAAATTCGTAAATTTCATGTTTATTGTCAATTTTTCATGTTTAATGCTCATTTTCATGTTCAGTACTTTATTTTCGTATTTAATGCCTAAAATCTCAAGTTAATGCTAATGATTTTCAAGTTTGCATATTTTGCATGTTTATTACCAAAATCTTCATGTTTAATACTTAAAATTGTGGGTTAATGTCCAAAAATTTCAAATGTAAATTAATAAAATAAATATGTCAAATCAATCTTTAAAAGTAAAATTTTATATTTAATATCTCATTTTCAAATTTAATTCTCGAAATTTAATGTTTAATGCCATAATTTTTATGTATATTGTCTGATGTTTTGAAATTTTAAGTGAACAGTAGTACACATGTGAAATGTCAAAATCTTGTGTCACGTGTGAAATTTTTTTCATGTTCAATACCTTATTTTCATTTTTAATGTTTTATATTTTATGTTAATGCTAATAAATTTTCATCTCTGCCGATTTTACATGTTTAATGCCATATTCTCTTGTTTAATACCCAAATTTTCATATTAATGTTATACAAAGAAATCAATTCATAATATTCATGTTTGATGTCCTACTTTCACACCTATACACGTGTGAATGTCAAAATATTTTGTCACGTGTGAAATGTTTTCTATATTCAATGCTCTATTTTCGTTTTTTATGCCTTAAATTTCAAGTTAATGCTAATAAATTTTCATATTTGTCGATTTTGCATGTTTATTGTCTCAATTTCAATTTTAATGCCCAAATTTTCATGTTAATGCAGGGTAATAAATTCGTAATTTTCATATTTATTGTCCATTTTTCATGTTTAATGCTCATTTTCATGTTCAATACTTTATTTTCATATTTAATGCCTAAAATCTCAAGTTAATGCTAATGATTTTCAAGTTTGCTAATTTTGCATGTTTATTACCAAAATCTTCATGTTTAATACTTAAAATTGTGGGTTAATGTCCAAAAATTTCAAGTGTAAATTAATGAAATAAATATGTCAAATCAATCTTTAAAAATAAATTTTTATATCTAATACCTCATTTTCATATTTAAATCTCGAATTTTCATGTTTAATGCCATATTTTTTTAATGTTTAATGTCTAATGTTATGAAATTTTAATTGAGCAATAATACACGTGTGAAATGTCAAAATCTTGTGTCACGTGTGAACATATTTTTTCATGTTCAATACCTTGTTTTCATTCTTAATGATCTATATTTTATGTCAATGCTAATAAATTTCCAAGTTTACTGATTTTACATGTTTGATGCCATATTCTTTTGTTTAATGCCCAAATTTTCATATTAGTGTTATACAAAGCAATCATTCGTAATATTCATGATTAATATCATAATTTCATTTTTAATATCCACAATTCTATGTTAATGTTTACGAGACAATAATTGTATACTTTTCATGTTTAATACCCCAATTATCATATTAAATGTCATTTTTACATGTTTAATTTTCAATTTTTCATGTTAAAATATAGTATTTTCATGTTTAATGCTTTACTTTTCATGTACAATGTCCAAATTTGCTTGGTAATGCTACGTAAATCATATGACTAATAGTACACCTATACACGTGTAAAATGTCAAAATCTATTTTCACGTGTGAAATATTTTCCATTTTCAATGTTATATTTTCGTGTTTTATGTCGTAAATTTCAGGTTAATGTTAATAAATTTTCATGTTTGCCGATTTTGCATGTTTATTGTCTCAATTTCATTTTTAATACCCAAATTTTCATGTTAATGCATGGTAATAAATTCGTAATTTTCATGTTTATTGTCAATTTTTCATGTTTAATGCTCATTTTCATGTTCAATACATTATTTTCGTATTTAATACCTAAAATCTCAAGTTAATGCTAAAAAATTCCAAGTTTGCATATTTTGCATGTTTATTACCAAAATCTTCATGTTTAATACTTAAAATTGTGGGTTAATGTCCAAAAATTTCAAGTGTAAATTACTAAAATAAATATGTCAAATCAATCTTTAAATGTAAAATTTTATATTTAATATCTCATTTTCATATTTAATTCTCGAAATTTAATGTTTAATGCCATATTTTTTATGTTTATTGTCTGATGTTATGAAATTTTAAGTGAGCAATAGTACACGTGTGAAATGTCAAAATCTTGTGTCACTTGTGAAAAAGTTTTCATGTTCAATACCTTATTTTCATTTTTATTGCTCTATATTTTATGTTAATGCTAATAAATTTTCATTTTTGCCGATTTTACATGTTTAATGCCATATTCTATTGTTTAACGTCCAAATTTTCATATTAATGTTATACAAAGCAATAAATTTGTAATATTCATGTTTGATGTCATACTTTAATGTTAATATTTATGGGACAATAATTTTATATTTTTCATGTTTAATACCATAATTATCATATTTAATGTCATATTTTCATGTTTAATTTTCAATTTGTCATGTTAAGATCTTAGTTTCATGTTTAATGCCTTTGATGTGATCCTAGCTGCACCTGATTCGGTCCAGACCATAATTGATCCAATCCATGTACCAGTTTGACCAATTACAAGACACAGAGCTCAGAAGATCAAGGACGTTATGGCAGGCCCGACCCAACGTCATGTAGCTGAATTGAACAAGCATGTTCGAGACCAATTGGACTTCAAGGAAGAGGGTTCAAGAGTTATACACTTGACCCAAGTCATCGAGGAGCAGCATGAATCGATTTCGTTTGTTTATGCTTATTTATTATTTATTTGCATAAATGGAACCAACATGGATGACCGTTTTTATTTATTATTTGGGTTAGTTTATTTTATTTAATTTTTTGGTTCAAAATGGGCTAGAAATTAGGAGTTATGGGCTTTTAGTTGGTAATGGGTAGTTTAATGCTATTTTAGATTTTTTAGCTCTATTAGGGTTTGAACATGTCACTATTTAAACTCAAAAACAACTCTTAATGAAGCACCCAATTTTTAGTGCATGAATAATAACTTTTCTTGAGATTAAGAAAATTTTATCAACGTTCAGTGATTGAACAAAGACTTATCAAAGGGTTGGCATCATTTGTGGCGTCTGTAAGCATTGCATTTTTGCATACCAGCCCAATGATGAGCCTCGTACGGAGGCACCATCTTTTAAGTCGCGGGAGTCGCGTGAAACGGACGACGGAAGGGAAAAGTCAAGAATTGACGTTTTGTTGGATTTTTGTTCGCTCGCTTAACCTCGGGTTTGCTCGTTGAGCCTTTGTATCAAAATTTATTCTCGCCCCGAACCTTAAAGCCTACCCCTGTGACCCTTCAACTTCCATGCATAAACATAAAATAATAAGCCACCAACCAATTAAACAAATTTAAACAAAATCAAACAATTAAAAAATACCAACAAACACCAAACAAACAATAAAATATTAAACATCAACAACCAACCCACTTTCACAAATAAAAAATAATAACAAACACAAATAGCCAAAATAAACAACAACACAAACAAATAATAAACAAATAAAACTCATCTTCCTGCAACACATACCATAACCCATTCCTACACCCATCCATTCCCATGCACCACCCTCCATAATCTCACCTGTGCCTCACGCCCATCAGGACCCATCTCTCACCCATACACTGCCAGAGATCTCTTCATGTAACAACCCATAACCACCCATCCCTCTCCTAACTCATGATACCTCGCGTCCCCCTTGACAGCCCCTGGCCATGGCCCTCACTGCTCAAGCTTCACGGCCGAATTCAACAAGCCACGATTAGCCAACTACCCTTCCTTTACGCATGAACTAGCTGATCACGCCACACCATGTTCATCACACCCTTCGCCACTTCAACAAAAAGCTCATATAAGCAACAATCGACAGCCAGTACCCCTGCGCATAAACCCCTTGCTTTCACCTCAGCAGCACACCAAACTGACCTTGAACAAGCCACCTAGCACGCCCACAGCAGCCCTCTTTCACGCCATTTGCCTCCATCACACAGCCCTCACTTTGAACAAACTAGCCACTGCCATGAAACCCTAAACCTAACAAATCAAACAGCTTCCTCGCCACCAAAGGCCATAACACAGCACACGTATGAAACCCTAGACCTGCCAAACATTCACGCACACAGCGCATCATCACACATCAAATCTTCGCCAAACACAGCTCGGGAACAACCACTCGCAGCCTCCACTAGAAAAATTCATACACGCAACCCTTCCGTGAACTTGGCTATCAACCTCACGGCTCATCACATAAAAAACTCTACTGGACACGGTATCAAAAACGCACACAAGGTAGTCCCAAAAGTCAGCAATTAACGAGAACCCTAGACACCTCTTTGGAAGCCACACAACAAACACCGACACATCCAACATCAATTGAAGACAAGAGCCACCAGGCAACTCAGCCCCTGCACCCTCTCAAGCCGCAGCTCACACAACCGACAATACCAAACAAATCAACCCCTCACCGAACTTGAAACCAGTGGGAACAACAGCCTGCTTCACGTGAAAGCCACACAAAATACCACAAAAAACTACCCAAAACAGCCCCCAAAATACCACAAAAAAAACTACCCAAAACAGTCCAAAAATAGCCCGAAAACTTGAGTGAAAACAGTGAGAAAAATCAGAGAAAACCGCGAGTGAAAACGGACAAAACAGTAGAAATAACGGACCCGTGAAAACAGCGGAAACATCAGACCAGTGAAAACAGAGAAAACAGTGAACCTGTGAAAACAGTGAAAATAGCGGACCAGTGAAAACAGCGAAACGATATATCTTCCGGCACCGTGGAACGCACTCTCGGAAAGCGACTTAAAAGGTAAGACCTGATGGCACCCTTTTATTTATTATCCTTTATTTATAATTATTTTATTATTTTATTTCGCATGAGTATTGTGAATTAGTGTATGATGTGATTTCGGGTGAATGAAATATGTGTTCTTTTTGTGGTATATTGGATGGAAACCCGGACATAAATTCCATAGCCGAATCTGAATGGACGGTAATATGGTTTGCACTCGGGATACAATGCCCCGTACCACTTGAAAGATTCATATGTTTTATTCCACTCAAACCTTGTATTTGAGCATGATTAGGTTGCTAGTATGTTATTTATTTCTTAAGCATGAGTTAATTTAGTCTTGTTATTTAATTTTCAAAGCATGATTGTGTTATTTACGCATGTTGTTTCTTCATTCTTTATGCATGCTGTTTCGTTTAGTTTATGTTTATGTTTAATTAGTTATTTGTTTACTTTGGTTTAATAGTTTAATATGCTCGTTGTGTTATATTGCGTGGAGTTATTTGGATGAAAACATGTTAGATCTAAGTACCATTGAGCATGAATGTTGAATAGACTTGGTTAAATTATTGCACAAATCCACCCATTACAAGTGGCATAAGTAAGGGACCATTCCGAACCCAACGGTTTGAGGTCTTCCCTTGCGAGGGGTGAGTGCGGCCTTAAATCATTTTTCCCGGTTCACACCGGGTGGCGACTCCATTTTATTTCCCTGGTTTAGTCCCCCGCGGGCTACTCCGTACTCCCAACCGGGCCGCGAGCCCGGAACGGCGTCGTCCAGTTCCTGTGTCCTACAGTCTGGCGACTCCACTGGGGATAGAGAATCGGCTCCGAAATAATGTCTTGTAATGTTTGGATTTGTGCTTTAATTAATCATGACTACTGTGGGTTTAAAGAGTTTAATCAAAGGCATTGTTTAGGCTAGGTGATGGTTGGTGTCTTCCTTCACTCACTACCTTTCGAGGAAAAGCTGTGAAGGCACCTAGATAATCATTCACCTGTAGCTTGTTGTGATAGACTAGTTTGGAGGACTCGTTGTTTATTCATGTCACCAAGCGATAAGAGCCTAAGAGGCTTGGGTACTTAAGAGAGCCTCGCTCCACCCTCCCTCTGGGGAATCTACAACGGGAAGTCCATTCGACAGTTAGTCACACACCACATCTTGTTGGCACGTACCGTAAGGTATAAAAAAGGTGCGTTCACTTGGTCGCTTGAACCCTTGAGTGGGGAGTCCTAGTTGTGAACAATCCTTCGTCAGCGAGAGCTTTTGTTTACACTCCTAAAACCTACATGTGAACCTCAGTTGCACGACCCTTAGAAAATATTTGTCTATGTTTGATTTTTGGACTATCGTCATTTGGATTCAGTTGGACTCTTTATCAAAAGATGTGAACTCGTTGGGCCATTTAAACTGGGACAAGTTCATGTCATTTTGAAAATTAGGCCAAAATTTCTAAAATACCGATGGGCCAGTTTGTGTTTAGGCCTCTTATTATTTGAAGTTGTTTAGTTATGTTATCGCAAAAGTATGAGCTTGTTGGGCCTTTTCAACTGGGACAAGGTTGCAACCGCGCAATAATGTGATTGAATGCTTTAAAATGATAATGGGCCAATTAGTGCAAATTATTTTATAAGCTTATTTATTCCATACATCGCATACATGACATGCACTCATGCATACACGCATCATGCTAACCCCCTTTGTGTTAAAAGCCATCATAGATTCCCGTTGGGTTAGGAAAGCAGAGAGACTCGTCAAGAGACCGTCAGTCAACATGAGCAAATTAGCAAACGAGAGATCCTGCCTGGATCAATTGGAGATTAAAGTAACTGAAATTATTGAGATGTTGCAAGTCCTGACTAATGTTGTGGCCAGTCTGACCGTACCCGGTATGGCCGATAACAGAAAGTTTTACATCAGAATAGAAAGACCATCGGGGAATCCTCGGAAGAAGTAAGCAGAAAAGACAGGATAGCCATTCAGAAATTGGGAAACAAGGTAGTGAGATTGCCAGATTTGGAGGAGAATGAGTGCAATGAGCCAATTAATGTTGACAGATTGAAGCTGTATTTTGCCTGAGGAAAGAAGACTGAACAGTCACCAAGAGAATTGACAGAAGACCTAACCCAACGGGCTAGGAAACTCATGCATACATGCTTGCACATAACTTGCATCCTTTGTTTTGTGTTTTATGTTTGCAGATTTCAGACAAAAGAGAACTATCAAGGGACGACCAGAGACATATGGCGCCGAGGAGCACAATGAGGGTCTCACCTATCAAGAACAGAGAGCATCTCTACACATGTATGCATATACATTACATGCACACGTCTTTACTCTGTTGTTTTGTATTCGCAGGTTTCAATAAAGAAGAAAAAAAAAGCGGCAAAGATCAAAAGGTGACACAAGCACTGAGGATGACATTGAAGACACATTAACAGATGGATTTCGGTCATGTCTGGCTGAAGACGATGAATTTAGTGCTAACAGGGAGGCAACCCATACACTTTGTTGCGATTTCTATTTTCATGTTTTGTGTATACATGTTGTAGAATTTTTAATTTTGTGTGTTAATTTGGTAGGTAAAAGCAAAGACATGGCATTTTAAGACAGAGGGAATGGTGCTTGGCAATCACAAAGATGGGAGCTAATTCATTAGTGGTGGCAGAGTAAAAGAAGAATTCATGAGACGCATCCTAATGAACTTATGCCAAGCAAGAGGCGTATTGAGTACATAATTCCTTTCTTTAATTATTGCTTTGATTTGCCTTCTTTTGTTATTTTCTGTTATTTTCATGGACAGGATCCACAACTTTTGACCATTTAGGACTTCTTTTGGTATTTTCTTTATTTTCGTGGATAGAATCCACGACTTCTTGACATTTCACGATTTCTTTTGTTGTCTTCGTAGACAGGATCCAGTGACCTTTTGCTTCTCGTGACCTCTTTTGTGGTTTAGCTAACTATCATTCGGTGAAAGGTGTTAGTACAATTATTACTCATCTTTTTTTAAGTACTATAAATTCAGCTCGGTATTTCTCTCCTCAACACATTCAAATATACATCCGATTAAAAGAGAGAAAATGGAAGCCACTTCAAGGAGACGAGTTGAAACCATTTGTGTGTTTTGCGGTACCAGTGTGGGTACTAAACCGCAATATATAGAGGCAGCACAAGAATTGGGTCGAGTCATTACTGAACGGAATATGCACTTAATATACGGTGGAGGCAATCTTGGACTGATGGGAATTGTTTCAAAGGCTGTACATGACGGAGGCAGTCCAGTTCTGGGAATCATCCCAAAACCTTTGGCGGAGGCGAATCTGATAGGACCATCAAACGAAGAAGAATTGCTCGTGCCGGGAATGTCAGAGCGACTGGTGGAAATGATTAACCGTGCAGATGCTTTTATTGCTCTGCCAGGAGGGTTGGGCACGTTGGAGGAATTTGTATAGTGCTATCTTGGGGGAACCTGAACATACACCAGAAACCTCTTGGATTGTTTAACGTTGATGGATTTTATGATTTTCTCTATGTGTTTCTTGAAGACAACCGAAGAAATGGGTTCGTAACAAAACCTGTAAACGAACTCCTTTTCACAGCCAGAACTGCCCAGGATTTAATTGACCAAATCTTGGCCTTTGAACCGCATGTGGACCCTATCATTTCCGAGATCAAATGGTCTGAGGACGATCGTGGTAAAAAGCGTAAACTGAATCTGGATCTTAACCTCTAAGTCTTCTGTATTAGTATCTTGTTTATTTTGTGTTATTTAAATAATAAAAAATGAAAAAAATAAAAAATTTGAGTGAAAGAAGTCTTTGATAGTTGGACATATGTCCGGTGATGACATTGAATGTTGTAGGGGGAAACCCTAGAAACGATAAGTGCGAGACACGCTCTTTTCCGGTATTCTGAATGGATTGATCTCAGTTAGACTCACGAGCACTTGATTACGTGATCCTAACAGTAGAAGCCTGAGTAGTTATCGAGGTGACTAGTTGAAGAGATGATGTATTAGTGAATGACCGTTTGCCTGGGTGTCCACACTTTTTTACCGATGCTATGATATATGATATGGTTGGAAATAAGAAAAAAAAAATCTCTGAGAAAAAATAAAAAAGAAAAAAATAGACCACCTATAACCGATAAGCGTGAAGCTACCCATGGGCGAGTATTAGGACCACCATGAGGAGAAATGCTACCTTAAAGGGTAGGTGTGTCAGAAAAAGAAAAGAAAAAAGAAAAAAAAAAAACCAAAATGAAAAGAAAGAGACAAAAGAAAAAAGATGAAAACCATATCATGTTGAGTATGCTGAAGTAATCACAGAATGTGATTAAGACATTTAGGTTGGTTAGACCCACTGGTTCGATTCTCTGAAACGAAATTACCAAGTTGGCTTACTAAAGGACTAAGCTGCGAAAGAGCCTTAGCACACACACACTAAGAGTATAGTTCAAATCACCCATTCAGACAATCGAAATTGAGTGTATCAAGTACTTTGAAGGTTCTCTGGCTTCGACACGAAGCATTCGTTGAGGATGAGAATATGTTTAGCTATTAAGATTGTCTCGAGGAGAGCAATATATATTGTGAGATAAATCATTCACATCAGTATCAATCTTTTTTTAGTATGGCACTCTGGGGCGAGGCCCACTTCATTATCAGTCCTTGCCGGGTATGACACTCTGCGGGTTGAGGCCCACATCACTATCAGTCTTTGCCGGGTATGGCACTCTGGGGCGAGGCCCACATCATCAGTAGCATCCTTGTCGAGTATGGCACTCTGGGGGCGAAGCCCACATCTTTGTCAGAATCAGTTTTGCCGGGATAGCACTCTGGGGGGCGAGGCCCACATCTTTATCAGGATCGGTCCGACCGGGTATGGCACTATGGGGGCGAGGCCCACATCTTTGTCAGAATCAGTTTTACCGAGTGCGACACTTCTGGTACGGAGACACAGCATCAGTTTTACCGGGTATGACACTCCGAGTATACATTATCAGTTTTGACGGGTATGGTAGTCCGAGAATGGAGCAGAGTCTGAGAATGAACAAACCGAGAATGGTAATCTGAGAATGGAGTAGAGTCTGAGAATGGAACGCGATTCGAGAATGGACCACTTCACAGTAACGGTTCGAGAATGGACCACATCACAGTAACGGTTCGGGAATGAACCGCCCCACACGATAACAGCATGTTGAAATGAACCATCACATCATCAATATCAGTTTCGGGGATGAGTCCCAGGGCCGAGGCCCACATCAGCTTCAGCATAAGTTTTCAGAGATGAGTCACAGGGTCGAGGCCCACATTAGCTATAGTGTCAGCTTCGGGGATGAGTCCCAAGGCCGAGGCCCACATCAACTTCAGCATAAGTTCTCAGAGATGAGTCACAGGTCGAGGCCCACATCTGTTACAATGTCAATTTCGGGGATGAGTCCCAGGGCCGAGGCCTGCAGCAGCATCAGCATCAGTTTTTAGAGATGAGTCATAGGGCCAAGGCCCACGTCAGCTTCAGTATTAGTTTTGGGGATGAGTCCCAGGGTCGAGGCCCTCATCTGTTACAGTATCAGTTTCGGGGATGAGTCCAAGGGTCGAGGCCTGCAGCAGCATCGGCATCAGTTTCAAGGATGAGTCCCGGGGCCGAGGCCTGCAGCAGCATCAATATCAGTTTCGGGGATGAGTCTCAGGGCCGAGGCCTGCAGCAGCATCAGTACCAGTTTAGGGCGAGGCCCATATCAGTTTGGGGCGAGACCCACATCAGTATCAGTCTGGGGGCAAGGCCCATATCAATATCAGCTTGGGCGAGGCCCATATCAGTATTAGTCTGGGGGCGAGGCCCATATCAGTATCAGCTTGGGCGAGGCCCATATCAGTATCAGTCTGGGGGCGAGGCCCACATCAGCATCAATCTGGGGGCGAGGCCTATATCAGTATCAGCTTGGGCGAGGCCCATATCAGTGTCAATCTGGGGGTGAGGCCCACATCAGTATTAGTCTGGGGGCGACGCCCATATCAGTATCAGTTTGGGCGAGGCCCATATCAGTATCAGTTTGGGGCGATGCCCATATCAGTGTCAATCTGGGGGTGAGGCCCACATCAGTATTAGTCTGGGGGCGACGCCCATATCAGTATCAGTTTGGGCAAGGCCCATATCAGTATCAGTTTGGGGCGAGGCCCATATCAGTATCAATTTGGGGCGATGCCCATATCAGTATCAGTTTGGGGCGAGGCCCATATCAGTATCAATTTGGGGCGAGGCCCATATCAGTATCAGTTTTGGGGCGAGGCCCATATCAGTATCAGTTTGGGGCGAGGCCCACATCAGTATCAGTTTGGGGCGAGACCCATATCAGTATCAGTTGGGGGCGAGGCCCATATCAGTATCAGTTGGGGCGAGGCCCATATCAGTATCAGTTGGGGGCGAGGCCCACATCAGTATCAGTTTGGGGCGAGGCCCACATCAGTATTAGTTTGGGGCGAGGCCCATATCAGTATCATTTTGGGGCGAGGCCCATATCAGTATCAGTTTGGGGCGAGGCCCATATCAGTATCAGTTGGGGCGAGGCCCATATCAGTATCAGTTTGGGGCGATGCCCATATCAGTTTGGGGCGAAGCCCACATCAGTGTCAGTTTGGGAACAAGACCCACAACTCAGTTCAGGGAACAAGACCCTCAACACAATTCAGATAGGGAACAATACCCACAACTCAGTTCAGGGAACAATACCCTCAACAAAATTCAGATCGGGAACAAGACCCACAATTCAGGGAACAAGACCCTCAGCTCAAAATGGGAACAAGACCCACGGGAACAAGACCCACAACACAACTCAACACAATTCAGGGAACAAGACCCTCAGCTCAAATCGGGAACAAGACCCACAATTCAGATCGGGAACAAGACCCACAACTCAGTTCAGGGAACAAGACCCTCAACACAATTCAGATCGGGAACAAGACCCACAACACAACTCAACACAATTCAGGGAACAAGACCCTCAACTCAAAATGGGAACAAGACCCACGGGAACAAGACCCACAACACAACTCAACACAATTCAGGGAACAAGACCCTTAGCTCAAGTCGGGAACAAGACCCTCAACACAATTCAGATCGGGAACAAGACCCACAACTCAATCAGGGAACAAGACCCTCAGCTCACTTCGGGAACAAGACCCAGGGGTCGCAGTACCTCACCACCAAATCAATTCAGTTCGAAGCAACAGGTGAGTCATGTGGCAGCTGGCGAGCCAGGTAAGTAAAAATACATTGCACGTACTTTGATAGAATTGTCATTGTCACACACTGCACAAGTCCCATCAAAGTGGGGGCGACTGTAAGCATTGCATTTTTGCATACCAGCCCAATGATGAGCCTCGTACGGAGGCACCATCTTTTAAGTCGCGGGAGTCGCGTGAAACGGACGACGGAAGGGAAAAGTCAAGAATTGACGTTTTGTTGGATTTTTGTTCGCTCGCTTAACCTCGGGTTTGCTCGTTGAGCCTTTGTATCAAAATTTATTCTCGCCCCGAACCTTAAAGCCTACCCCTGTGACCCTTCAACTTCCATGCATAAACATAAAATAATAAGCCACCAACCAATTAAACAAATTTAAACAAAATCAAACAATTAAAAAAATACCAACAAACACCAAACAAACAATAAAATATTAAACATCAACAAACCAACCCACTTTCACAAATAAAAAATAATTAACAAACACAAATAGCCAAAATAAACAACAACACAAACAAATAATAAACAAATAAAACTCATCTTCCTGCAACACATACCATAACCCATTCCTACACCCATCCATTCCCATGCAACCACCCTCCATAATCTCACCCATGCCTCACGCCCATCAGGACCCATCTCTCACCCATACACTGCCAGAGATCTCTTCATGTAACAACCCATAACCACCCATCCCTCTCCTAACTCATGATACCTCACGTCCCCCTTGACAGCCCCTGGCCATGGCCCTCACTGCTCAAGCTTCACGGCCGAATTCAACAAGCCACGATTAGCCAACTACCCTTCCTTTACGCATGAACTAGCTGATCACGCCACACCATGTTCATCACAGCCCTTCGCCACTTCAACAAAAAGCTCATATAAGCAACAATCGACAGCCAGTACCCCTGCGCATAAACCCCTTGCTTTCACCTCAGCAGCACACCAAACTGACCTTGAACAAGCCACCTAGCACGCCCACAGCAGCCCTCTTTCACGCCATTTGCCTCCATCACAGCCCTCACTTTGAACAAACTAGCCACTGCCATGAAACCCTAAACCTAACAAACCAAACAGCTTCCTCGCCACCAAAGGCCATAACACAGCACACGTATGAAACCCTAGACCTGCCAAACATTCACGCACACAGCGCATCATCACACATCAAATCTTCGCCAAACACAGCTCGGGAACAACCACTCGCAGCCTCCACTAATAAAATTCATACACACAACCCTTCCCTGAACTTGGCTATCAACCTCACGGCTCATCACATAAAAAACTCTACTGGACACGGTATCAAAAACGCACACAAGGTAGTCCCAAAAGTCAGCAATTAACGAGAACCCTAGACAACCTCTTTGGAAGCCACACAACAAACACCGACACAGCCAACATCAATTGAAGACAAGAGCCACCAGGCAACTCAGCCCCTGCACCTCTCAAGCCGCAGCTCACACAACCGACAATACCAAACAAATCAACCCCTCACCGAACTTGAAACCAGTGGGAACAACAGCCTGCTTCACGTGAAAGCCACACAAAATACCACAAAAAACTACCCAAAACAGCCCCCAAAATACCACAAAAAAAACTACCCAAAACAGTCCAAAAATAGCCCGAAAACTTGAGTGAAAACAGTGAGAAAAATCAGAGAAAACCGCGAGTGAAAACGGACAAAACAGTAGAAATAACGGACCCGTGAAAACAGCGGAAACATCAGACCAGTGAAAACAGAGAAAACAGTGAACCTGTGAAAACAGTGAAAATAGCGGACCAGTGAAAACAGCGAAACGATATATCTTCCGGCACCGTGGAACGCACTCGGAAAGCGACTTAAAAGGTAAGACCTGATGGCACCCTTTTATTTATTATCCTTTATTTATAATTATTTTATTATTTTATTTCGCATGAGTATTGTGAATTAGTGTATGATGTGATTTCGGGTGAATGAAATATGTGTTCTTTTTGTGGTATATTGGATGGAAACCCGGACATAAATTCCATAGCCGAATCTGAATGGACGGTAATATGGTTTGCACTCGGGATACAATGCCCCGTACCACTTGAAAGATTCATATGTTTTATTCCACTCAAACCTTGTATTTGAGCATGATTAGGTTGCTAGTATGTTATTTATTTCTTAAGCATGAGTTAATTTAGTCTTGTTATTTAATTTTCAAAGCATGATTGTGTTATTTACGCATGTTGTTTCTTCATTCTTTATGCATGCTGTTTCGTTTAGTTATGTTTATGTTTAATTAGTTATTTGTTTACTTTGGTTTAATAGTTTAATATGCTCGTTGTGTTATATTGCGTGGAGTTATTTGGATGAAAACATGTTAGATCTAAGTACCATTGAGCATGAATGTTGAATAGACTTGGTTAAATTATTGCACAAATCCACCCATTACAAGTGGCATAAGTAAGGACCGGGACATTCCGAACCCAACGGTTTGAGGTCTTCCCTTGCGAGGGGTGAGTGCGGCCTTAAATCATTTTTCCCGGTTCACACCGGGTGGCGACTCCATTTTATTTCCCTGGTTTAGTCCCCCGCGGGCTACTCCGTACTCCCAACCGGGCGCGAGCCCGGAACGGCGTCGTCCAGTTCCTGTGTCCTACAGTCTGGCGACTCCACTGGGGATAGAGAATCGGCTCCGAAATAATGTCTTGTAATGTTTGGATTTGTGCTTTAATTAATCATGACTACTGTGGGTTTAAAGAGTTTAATCAAAGGCATTGTTTAGGCTAGGTGATGGTTGGTGTCTTCCTTCACTCACTACCTTTCGAGGAAAAGCTGTGAAGGCACCTAGATAATCATTCACCTGTAGCTTGTTGTGATAGACTAGTTTGGAGGACTCGTTGTTTATTCATGTCACCAAGCGATAAGAGCCTAAGAGGCTTGGGTACTTAAGAGAGCCTCGCTCCACCCTCCCTCTGGGGAATCTACAACGGGAAGTCCATTCGACAGTTAGTCACACACCACATCTTGTTGGCACGTACCGTAAGGTATAAAAAAGGTGCGTTCACTTGGTCGCTTGAACCCTTGAGTGGGGAGTCCTAGTTGTGAACAATCCTTCGTCAGCGAGAGCTTTTGTTTACACTCCTAAAACCTACATGTGAACCTCAGTTGCACGACCCTTAGAAAATATTTGTCTATGTTTGATTTTTGGACTATCGTCATTTGGATTCAGTTGGACTCTTTATCAAAAGATGTGAACTCGTTGGGCCATTTAAACTGGGACAAGTTCATGTCATTTTGAAAATTAGGCCAAAATTTCTAAAATGCCGATGGGCCAGTTTGTGTTTAGGCCTCTTATTATTTGAAGTTGTTTAGTTATGTTATCGCAAAAGTATGAGCTTGTTGGGCCTTTTCAACTGGGACAAGGTTGCACCGCGCAATAATGTGATTGAATGCTTTAAAATGATAATGGGCCAATTAGTGCAAATTATTTTATAAGCTTATTTATTCCATACATCGCATACATGACATGCACTCATGCATACACGCATCATGCTAACCCCCTTTGTGTTAAAAGCCATCATAGATTCCCGTTGGGTTAGGAAAGCAGAGAGACTCGTCAAGAGACCGTCAGTCAACATGAGCAAATTAGCAAACGAGAGATCCTGCCTGGATCAATTGGAGATTAAAGTAACTGAAATTATTGAGATGTTGCAAGTCCTGACTAATGTTGTGGCCAGTCTGACCGTACCCGGTATGGCCGATAACAGAAAGTTTTACAATCAGAATAGAAAGACCATCGGGGAATCCTCGGAAGAAGTAAGCAGAAAAGACAGGATAGCCATTCAGAAATTGGGAAACAAGGTAGTGAGATTGCCAGATTTGGAGGAGAATGAGTGCAATGAGCCAATTAATGTTGACAGATTTGAGCATGATTAGGTTGCTAGTATGTTATTTATTTCTTAAGCATGAGTTAATTTAGTCTTGTTATTTAATTTTCAAAGCATGATTGTGTTATTTACGCATGTTGTTTCTTCATTCTTTATGCATGCTGTTTCGTTTAGTTTATGTTTATGTTTAATTAGTTATTTGTTTACTTTGGTTTAATAGTTTAATATGCTCGTTGTGTTATATTGCGTGGAGTTATTTGGATGAAAGCATGTTAGATCTAAGTACCATTGAGCATGAATGTTGAATAGACTTGGTTAAATTATTGCACAAATCCGCCCATTACAAGTGGCATAAGTAAGGGACCATTCCGAACCCAACGGTTTGAGGTCTTCCCTTGCGAGGGGTGAGTGCGGCCTTAAATCATTTTTCCCGGTTCACATCGGGTGGCGACTCCATTTTATTTCTCCGGTTTAGTCCCCCGCGGGCTACTCCGTACTCCCAACCGGGCCGCGAACCCGGAACGGCGTCGTCCAGTTCCTGTGTCATACAGCGTCCATTCTGCTGGTAAAATTCATCTGAGGCTATCTCCAAGGGTTTTCAAAGACAAGTTCTTTGGGGTCTACGGGATCTTGGATCGGGTTTCGTTTTTTCGTATCCAGTTTCATATCAATTGGTATCAGAGCCAGATTTCAGGTCTGACTTTTATTTTCTTTCATTTTTTTTATTTTTTATTTCGATCTTTCAACTCTTGCTTTGTTGGTTGCGTCAGATTTTGAGTCAATTTTCTTTGTGTTCAATTCTATTGTGTCTCGGCAGTCTTCTTATTATTGTTAACTTTGTTGGGTTGGAGAAAATAAAACAAAACAATAATAATAATTCCTTCATTAGCTTTAGCGCCGACCAAGGTAGTAGGGTTCGTTTGCTTTTGGCTGTCTTTTGGCTTTTGCAAGTTTATAGGCTATGTTGATCAGTCACTTTTACTTAGTTGTTTGTTTAAAAAAAAAACAAAAAAACAAAACAAACAGAGAGAAAAGGTTCACGCCAAAAAAAAAAAAATTGAAAACCCTTCACGTCTGTCACTCACAAAAAGCTAATCTCCTTTTGCCAATTTGTTTTTGCTTGGTTCAGCGTGAGAAGAAAAGAAATAATCCCTTTCGTACTGTCGCATATTGTAATTGTTGCTTTTAGGCAATCTTTGCATATTATTTGTCTTATAGGCTACTGTGAAGTTCAATATATATGTATATTACAATATTTTCCCGGGTTTGCATATTGCTTACCACACTTAGCATATTGTTTGCCCTTGTTTATTTTATTATTTTCTTTTGCACTCTAGTTTTAGGTTTTATTGATCGTGTATCGTTGTTGTTTCTCGAGTCACGTCTTATATTACTTGATACCCTTATTCCTTTGATTCATTATGGATTTTGCTGACTTTTGGACTACACACGAATTGTGCAATCCATTGGTGGTGAGCGTTCGGCATTGAACGAAGGTAATCATTCGATGAGAGTATTTGAGAGAAAGTGAAACACGAGAGCTTGTAAGATTTTATGAAGTTTTCTTTATTTAATTAATTTAATTTTTTTCTTGTTATTACTAATCTATTTGTTAAGTAAGATGGTAGAGAAAGATATGGACGTGGATGAGAGGTTTAATACCATGGAGCAGAATATGGCTGAGTTCCGGGAGATGTTTGGAACTATGAACGCGGCAATAGAGAGGTTGTCGAGTGAGGTTACTAGTCTCCAATTCTCTAGTGGTCAGAAGGAGGTTGAGGGGTGATAAGTGTGATTCATACCCACTTATTTTAGCATCTTTAGCCTATTATTTTGTTATGGTTCGAGCCATTTAGGAGGGTGTATTCAATTGAGATTTTAAAAGACTATTTATCGATAAATAAGTCCAGTAGATTTTAAAAGACATTTAAAGAATGTAATGACTTATAAGATTTTATGACATTTTTTTTAATAAAGATTTTTTACTTATAAGATTTTAAAAGATTTATATCATAAGAATTTGTAAGATTTGAAAGGACTACATATAGATTTTTTTTTTTAAATATATATTATATGGAATGGAACCATAAATAAAAAAAAGCTAATGAAAGTCAATTGGTTCAAGCTGTGGACATTTGCATCAACAATAACAGAAAATAGAATCATATGAAATAGAACCATATGAAATAGTCATATCCAATGGTAGTAATTCGCCGTCGAGTTAATGGACGTTCAATATGTTCACCACGCATCATAAACAAAAACTGATTTAACACATGCATTATTGAATAAATTGCCATCATTGAACAATAAATGGCTTCATAAAATTCTTCATCATCCATATCTTCGTCATTAATTTCTTCTTCCTCTATGTCGTTACCTTCGTACATGTGCGATTGTGACATTATACATCCATAAAATATATATATATGAGGCTGTAAAACAATAAATTAAGAAAATTTATTGGATATTAACAAACAATATATTTTTTTTTCAAACGATGCATTTAGCTCAAAGGGTATAGAAAAATATAATCAAGATTGATAAAGCAAACAGAATTTGATGATAAAATTCATCCCAACACAATCTATAGGAAGTGGAATATCAAAACTAAAAATAAATTAATAAGTTAAATTTTTTTTTTTGATAAATTGATACCAATAAATCATCCTGTGCACATCAAATATTCATCAAAGTAAAAGCTAATATTCAAATTTCTTAAACAAAAAAATTATAATAACAATAGTTCAACCAAATTATAACTGAATTAATTCAATCAAAGTAAAACTTAAAGGAGAATGATAAAAAAATAGTTCAACAAATCATAACATGATTAAAATATATAGGTTTGGTATATATTCGTTCAAAATGGCTTTTAATTCATTTCAAAATGGCTTTCAGCCTGAGATTAAAAGTTTTTAATTCGTTCACATCATTAATTTTTTATTCTGAAATTGATATGTGAATACTACTTCTAAAGCCATTTTACAGATTGTGGTGGGTTAAGAGAGTAAGTACTTTACAAAAACAACAATTTTTTAAGGTTGAAAAATCAAACTGGAAGTTTTTAATCTTTAAAATCGGATTACAGTGAGATTATTTTGAGATTCAATAAAGGACACAACAACAGCGAAAATGACACAACAATCAAATATTTCAGGAATAAACCTAGATCATCAATCTATCTATTTTTCATTCACAAATAAAATCGATCCACACATAATAAAAAATTGGAACACAAAAGTACCTTGTTCACGAAGAGTTCACAAGTATGTTTTTTTTCTCTTCTCTAGCCTAAAAAAAATCTCCTGTCAAAAGTCTGATGGGTTAGGGTGGGATTTTTCATAGGATTTTATATTTATATTTTCTACTAAAAAGTCTCACACAATCCCACATATAAAAAAAACCTTCAAAATCAACAAGTTTTTCAATACCATAAGACTTTTTATTATTTGTTTAAAGTCCTGATTGAATACCACTGGATTTGGACACCCTATTTAAAAAGTCCTAAAAGTTTTAATGGAATAGCACAAAACTTTCTAGATTATTTAAAAGTCTTAATTGAATACCACAAGACTTATTTAACTTAAAATAGTCTTTTAAAATCTCAATTCAATACATCCCCCTTAATGTATTTTATAGTTTATTTTATGTGTTATTTGTAGGATTCATTATAACATCAATAATGGAGCAAATACGTGTATTTCGGGACCTATCGGGAGTATCAGACTCAAGAAGCAGCAAAAACCTGCATCAGCTGCGCACTTAAATTAAAAAGGCTATAACTTTTGATTTAGAAAGCGTTACGAGACCCATAATATATCGATTTGCATCTACTCGACGAGATCTAGTCATTTACATACATTTTCCCGAGAGTTGGGCGCTGCGGCGCCCACTGTTCGGCGCCGTAGCGTCCCCCGCGGACCAGAAACAGGATTTCAAGGTCTTTTAGATGTTTAATGACTCCTAGCTTCTATTATATATGGAACAGTTCGTCCAATACTCAGGGGGAGGCTAATACACTGCACAAAACACAGAAACAAATATTTTTAGAGATCCAATGAGATGATTGAAGAGCGACAAGAGGAGATTAAGGCGGTGACGTCCGAGGAGGAAGAGATTCAATTCGGGTTTTATCTTCTTGTTTCTTTCTTATAACTCTAATGATTTCCATTAGACTCATGGCTTGTTATTCATTGTTTTTATCTTTTGTCATGAACTAAACTCCTTAATTCTGGAGAATGATGTAATCTATGCTTGAACCTTGTATTTTGTTTATCAATTTTGTTATGAAGTTTTATTAATTTATTTATATTCTTTTGAGTTTAATGCTTCTTGATTGTTGGCCACAAATTGAAATGATGAATGTTTATAATCTATCACTCGAGAGAGGGATTTTGAATAGATCTAAGAATAGCTTATGTTATAGAGTTCGAGAGAATCTGTAGTCCTTTGAAGTCGTTAATATAGAATCACAAAGCGTATGAGTCGTTAACTATTAGATTTTTATAGAGATATCGAAGTCTTAGTTGATGATTATTTTCACTGATGCTCGAGAGAGGAAGTGGATATTTGCAGAATCTTGACTTATAAATAATATAACTGAACAATGATTAATTGGTATGACAAATACATAGGCGACAATTAGGTGAAATCAGGATCCATAATCTCTATCGTATTAGTTCCTCCTATCTAATATTTTTATTTTATATTTATAAAAATCTTTATTATTTATTTCTAAATAAAGTTAGGATTATCAATTGTAGTACTTAGTGCGAGTTAACGCAATCCCTGTGGGTTCGACACTCTTAACTCATTTATACTAAAACTTGACACCGTACACTTGCGGTACGATATAAAAATATCACAACAAGTTTTTGGCGCCGTTGCCGGGGATTGTTGTTTAATTCACATTAATACTGCTACCAAATAATTTTAGCTTAATTTAGAATTTATTTTATTTTTATTTTTATTTTTATTTTTATTTTTTATTTTATTATTTTTATTTCCTTATTTTGTCTTAAGTTTTATTTTTGTTGTTATTTCTTTTTATTTTATTTTATTTTATTTTATTTTACTTTTTTTTTTCTTTCTTACGAGGTGAGTTTGAAAAAAAGCAATGGCAGATCCTGTTAGTGCACTGATAGCTCAAGTATCGTCCCTCACGACTCATCTAGCAGTATTGACAAATCAAATGGGCCAACCGTCTATTGAAGCTGCTTCTGCTAATGGAATGCTTTTATCGAACATAAGAGCAGGATTTGAACAAGTACAGTATGTGAACAATCGAAACTTCAACAACTATAGAGGCAGTCTTATGCCTAACTATTATCATCAGAATTTTAATTGCTGATATGGAAAAATATTTTGCAACCTCCCATGACTTCAATTATCCAGAGCTGAGCAGAAACCTTCTTTAGAAGACCTCATGAGCACGTTGTAGCTACAGCTTACAGAGGTTTTGAGAGAATGAGTCAAGGCTGGATAACATCGAAACACGAATGAGCAATATAGAGGTAAATATGAAATCTGTAGAAGCGCAAATTGGGGTTGCTTGTTCTTTCAATGGCCATCAACAGACATGGGTGTTTCCGAGTGATATGAAGTCAACCCCAATGAGCAATGTAAAATCATAAAATGTAGGAGCGGAAAAAAGAGTTTAAAGAAAAAGCTCAGGACTTAGGCAGGTAGGAAAAGAAGATGAAATGGATATTTCAGGAGGAAGGAAAAAGCGAACAGAAGAAGAAACAAGGGGAAGAGAAAGGAATTTTTTTTTTTTTTGATTCTTTTTGGTCCCAAATGAGAAGTCCCTTCATGTTTTCAGAGCCATGCCGAGCCCTCAAGGTGATGTAGATGTCCCAGGTAATCCAGTAGAAAATGGAGTGTAACCACGCACGGTCATCATTTCAGCGACCTATGTGCAGAATACATGTAGGGGTTGGTGCTCAGAGCGCCAATTCCCGGTTGTATTTTGTTAAATACTTCTGTAAAACATTATTATTAGTAATATATATGCAGTTTCTATAATATAATCTATCTTTTATATGGTAAAGACGTAATGACCTAGAATGATTAGTCATGATACAGTTGCAAAAGCGTCGCAACGGACATTGAGTCGTATCATGACGTTGTCATTCTCAGACAGTTCCTGGTCAAGGTTTACACTACTTGGTCAGTATAGTAAACCCGTTGAGACCGGTACATGTCGTATACTGGAATATATGATTCCAATGGTTTCTCAATGAACCATAAGTCTTGGAGACTAGTATAGACGTGTAGGTGACTAGTATAGACGTGTAGGTGTTTATAGTGGATAAACACTGAACGACTCACCGAAGATTCTTAATGGATGGTACACCAGCGTCAATAAGAATCTTCTTGGGTTGAGTAGCACTTGTGATTCTTAGACTTGAGATGCCATTGTGGGCACATGAGACATCTTCTACACTTAGATGGCAGTCACGTCACCGATCTATTTAGATCAGACCTCCGCCTGTTCGTTGGGTGTAGATAGATCCTCAGGGTGTCCTATGTGTATCAAGATAGGATCCGTCAGTTCTGTGTACCAGAGCATAGGTAGTCCATATGATTAGCAATCAGATAAAACCATGGGCCCGTGGTAAGTTTAGAAGCTAGTTCTAAACATTCTTTTTGAGATTGCTAATAGAATAGTCGACTGGATAGTCCCGATAGAGATTTGACGTTTACATCTATATCTCTGGGATTTATCCGGATACCTGTGACGGAGGAATTATACATTTGCGATGACCTCGACCTGTATGGTTCAGCGAGATTATCCGTGATCGTCATAATCTACGGGTGGATAGATTATGGACACGAAATTTGATTTCGTGACGGATATACCTGAACCTAGAGAGTCTCAATAATGAAACATACTCGTTGAGCACTAGAGCAACATAAATAAATAATATTGATTATTTATAAAGTCGTTTAATGGTTAAACGCAAGATACATGCTAAAGAGACTAGATAGTCATTTACTTAATTATTGTGTATTTACATTTAATACTTGATTAATTTAAATACACATTAATTAATAGTCAAAATGAGTTATTTGACTTTTATCCTAAATGAATATATGTTTTTAATATTTAATGTAAATATTATACATATATTTAATATTTTGTATTTGATTAATTAATTAATTATTTAATTGTTAAATGATTAAATTAATTAAAATATAAATATCTTAGTTAGGATATTTAAAGTTAATGATGTTAGTTGCATTTGTTGACCAAAATAAATATAATAAAGTTTTTAGATATTTATAAAGTTGACTAAATGCATTGAAATGAAATTGAAATGAAAATTTGGTTGTATATGTTGTGTAAATTTCGGCCAAGGCTAAAATTGACAAGTATATATTGTTTTCATTTGCTTTTCATTTAGTTTAACCTAATACACATTTCACAAAAGGAAAACTCCATTGAAGAAAGCTTAAAGAACTTGAGAAAGAAAGAAAATCAAAGAAAGCTTGATTTTAGTAAGTTTCTTCAACTTACTATTAGTAAGGAAATGTTCCTTAGGATCTAGGCTTTCATATTTGATATCTAAGGTTATTTCTTTCTTTGTTCTTTGTGTTTTGTTGATGGAAACTTTGGTGAAATTGTAAAGCATGTATGATGAAGAAAGGATATGACTATTGTAGTTATATGTAATTTTAAGGTTTATGAAACCATGTTGCTATTCTAGAGTTGTTGACCCACTCTTAAATGACCTAGATTTGATCTTGAGTTGTTTCATTGTGTTGAGACTTGAATTGGATGAAAGATTGATGATTGAAACATTTGATTTAATGTATTAGCCTAATTTGTCCAATTGTGAAATTGAAAAATTAGGGTTTAACTAATTCCAAATTTGGGGGTTTTCATATATGTTGTGTATTAGTGTGTGTATATGATGCATATAAAGTTTCATGTTGATTGGATATCATTTGGATGTTTTGAAGCATGAAATGACAAAATGCACAATTTGGCACCAAATGGTGCTCTCGGCTTTGTGAGGAAATTTGGGGATTTTGGTTGCTTTGGTGTTTTGATGTTTTGAACATCATAAGTTCATCTTAGAAATGATTTAGAATCATTCAAAATTGATTGGATCAATTTCGGACTAAAACGGACAAAAATACAAAGCAAGGGTATTTCGGTAAATTCACCTAAAATGTTTTATTGAATTTATTTCATAATTTGATTATTGGAATGTTAAATAAATATGTTTATTTAATTATCCGAGAAAAAGTTTTGAAATCTGAAAATCGGATTTTCACCGCTTCCGCTGCGTTACCGGATTCACCCCTAAATAACCCCTTCAAAATGGTATCAGAGCGAGTCTGATTCTAGGCCACCTAATATGATTAGCCTTCATTGAATCAATGTTTAATCATGTTTTCTTGACTTTATGCATGCTTATTAGGATCTAAATTGGTTAGATTTAGGGTGTATGACACTTAGCGGAAAATCCCTAATAATAAGGTTTAAATGTAATTATGTATTTGATGCATGTTATATGGTCCGTCTTGTCAATACGGTTTATGAATACTTCTTTGTGACTACATCCGAGACCGTGCCTCTGCTGTGAGGGTGTAGCCGATAAAGATTTATTTATACCGGATGTATATCTGATACTAGATAAATTCAAGTAAAAGCGGAATTCTGAACGTGCCCTAGCTGTCAGGATTACGTAAGTAACTTGAGTTTATCATTGACGAGTATTACCTTGGTACGTCTCCTTGTGGGCCTGCCTTCGCAGCGACAACGAGAAACGGCCAGGACCGGATACTTAGGAGTCACTTTTGAGTGATTGACAAATGAGTTGTCTACCTGATGAATATACGTAGGCGAGACCGTGCCTCTGCTGTGAGCTGAAATATATTCACGGGATCCACCTTTCACTATTTATATTTAATTTAATTATTAAATATTTGTATTCTGTTTTGGGATTACAGTATTGCATGATTTAGTGGGAGGGGCATATTAGATTAAAAATCCATGATCTAGTTTATGCTTTTGATATTATATGAAACTGCTTAATTTCTGCTAACCGTTTTTCGTGATCTATATGATAGATTTGCGATGGCGGGTCAATCCACAAACCAGTTTGCGCGTATGTTAGATGCGAACAAACTGAAAGGCGCTGAGAACTTTACAGACTGGGAATTGGATTTGAGGATTGTCCTCGATTCCGAAAAGTTGGGTTATGTTCTTGAGGGTCCTTTACCCCTTGCAGTGGGTGAGGATGCTTCGGAGGAGGAACGCCAAGTTTTTGAAGCTTGGAAGAATGATGATTTAAGGGTTAAATCATCATCTTAGTTCGCTCTCTCCGAAACTCAAGCAACAATACTATGGAACATCAGATTCCTATAGTATGATAACGCGATTAAGACAATCGTTCGAGAACCAGGAACAGGTGTATTGTTCACAAGGTCGCCATGGAACTGTTCCATGCGCGTCTGGATGAGGGGCAAAGTGTTAGCCCACATGTTCTTCAAATGATCGATTTGATCGATCAATTGAGGCAACATAATCTCATCCTGAATGACATTCTCGGTAGGAGTGTCATTCTTGGTTCTCTGCCAGCTTCATTCCGCCAGTTTGTGATGTACTTCAACATGCACGGGACAGTCTGCACCTACCAGGAGCTACATAGGATGTTGCTCACGGCAGAAGAGGATTGAAGAAGGGAGTACCGACTCGCCCACCTAGATCTACTTCTCTCTCTGCTTCTTCCCAAGGAATGTCCAAGGGAAAGAAGAAGAAAGGGAAGAAGAAGAAGACCTTCGATCCTCCACAGCAGGCGAAGATAGCCAAGCCCAAAAGGGCTTCTGAAGACAAATGCCACCACTGCGGCAAAGGTGGGCACTGGAAAAGGAACTGTCCTGATTACATTGCCCAAGTGAGGAGAGACAGAGCTTCTACATCAGGTACTTTTATTTTTCCAGTTATTGATTTATCTTTGGCTTGTGAAGCCGTTACATCCAGCTGGATTTTAGATTCTGCTTGTCCCATTCACATTTGCAATTCGTTGCAGGTGCTGAAGGAAAGTAGGAGGCTGAAGCCAGGAGAGATGCAGTTGCGGTTCGGGAGTGGAGACTCTTTGGATGCAGTTGCAGTAGTGGGAGTATGCGAGATCTCATTGCCGAATGGGACACTTTTGTTATATGACTGTCATTTTGTACCAGGATGTGTCGCTAATATTATATCACTTTTTGTATTAGATACAGAAGGCTATTGTATAATATTAAGAATAGTTCTTTGTATTTATATGATAAAAATAATATTCAGATCCTTAGTTGTCCAAACCAGCATGGTCATTACACATTGCAAACTTCAAAAGATATATTAAATACTGGAGTTAATAAACGTAGTTTACCTGTAATTAATAATACTGAACTTTGGCATATGAGACTTGGTCACATTGGCGTTAAACGCCTTACCCAATTGGTTAGGAATGGTTTGATATCAGATCTTACCATTGAATCCTATCCAACTTGTGAATCCTGTATTCAGGGTAAGATGACCAAAGCCCCATTTTCTGGTGTTGGACACCGCGCCACAAACTTACTGGAACTCGTACATTCTGATGTATGTGGTCCACTAAGTCAAACTGCTCACAGTGGTTATTCGTACTTCGTTACCTTTACCGATGATTTGTCACGGTACGGTTATGTGTATTTGATGCGACATAAATCGGAAACCTTTGAAAAGTTCAAAGAGTTCCGAAATGAAGTAGAAAAACAAACTGGTAAATATATTAAATGCCTTCGATCAGATCGAGGCGGCGAATATATGAGTGGTGAGTTCATGGATTATATGAAGGAGAATGGGATTCTCGCTCAATATACTCCTCCAGGTACACCACAGCACAATGGTGTATCTGAAAGGAGAAATCGGACTTTATTGGATATGGTCCGATCGATGTTGAGTTTCACAGATTTGCCCTATTACTTATGGGGTTACTGTCTCTTAACAGCCGCACATCTTTTGAATAAGATTCCTTCAAAGGCTGTTCCTACGACACCGTATCAGATATGGTTCGGTAGGAGACCGAATCTTAATTATATTAAGGTTTGGGGTTGTCCTGCCTATGTCAGGGTAACTCAGCAAAGTAAGCTTTCGCCTCGAGGGCAAAAGTTTAGGTTTGTTGGATATCCCTCGAACACGAGGGGATATCTGTTCTATGATACCGAGCATCGAAATGTGTTCGTAGCTCGCTTCGCAAAATTTCTAGAAGTAGAATTTTTGTCAGAAGGTGGTGATCATAGACAGGTTGAGCTTGATGAAGTCCAACCTGAAAACAACGAACCAACGGAGGAACCTGAAGTTCAAGTAGATGAAGGACCTTCAACACACACACTCCGTAGGTCGGAAAGGGTATCTAGACCTCCTGAACGCTTGTATTTGATACAAGAAAAGAGTCTGGATGTTCTCTTAGTTGAAGAGACCGATCCTTTCACCTATAGAGAATCGATGTTGGACATCGACTCCGTGAAATGGCAAAGTGCCATGAAATCCGAGATAGATTCAATGCATGAAAATCAAGTTTGGGACTTGATTCCGCTTCCCGAAGGAATTGTTCCTATCGGTTGTAAATGGGTTTACAAAAGGAAGCGCGGGCCTGACGGTAAGGTTGAAACTTACAAGGCCCGACTGGTAGCAAAAGGTTACACGCAGCGACCTGGCGTCGACTACGATGAAACTTTTTCGCCGGTAGCAATGCTTAAGTCTATCCGGATTTTGCTTTCTATAGCTGCGTATCATGACTACGAGATTTGGCAAATGGATGTCAAAACGGCTTTTCTAAATGGATTTCTTGATGAAGAAATCTATATGGAACAGCCGGAAGGTTTCACATCCAGCGAAACCTCGGGTATGGTATGTAAGCTTAAGAAGTCCATTTATGGACTTAAACAAGCTTCACGAAGTTGGAATCTTCGATTCGACGAGATTATCAGATCGTCTGGTTTTCTTAAGAATTCGGAAGAATCCTGTGTGTATCAGAAGGCCAGTGGGAGCATGGTCGTATTTTTAGTCCTATATGTTGATGACATCCTAATCATGGGAATGATTTAGGTATGTTACAAAGCGTTAAAGCATATCTCTGTAAGAATTTCTCCATGAAGGACCTGGGAGAAGCTTCCTATGTTTTAGGGATAAAACTCTATCGAGATAGACAAAGGAGGCTGATTGGGTTATCCCAATCAACGTACTAGATAAGATCTTGGAACGGTATAGCTTTGGTAACTGTAAGACAGCAAACATACCGTTCAGACATGGGATTCATCTTTCCAAGAAGATGTGTCCACAAACAGAAGATGAGAAGGTTAGAATGTCTAACCAACCTTATGCTTCGTGTTTGGGTAGCATAATGTATGCCATGTTATGTACGAGGCCTGATATCAGTTTCGCTGTTAGCGTAACTAGTCGATATCAGTCCAATCCAGGTAATGACCATTGGATGGCCATTAAACATATCCTAAAGTATCTTAAAGGTACTAAGGATAAGTTGATTATTTATGGAGGAAACGAACTGCAGGTTAATGGGTATACAGACTCCGATTTCCAATCGGATCCCGATGATAGAAAGTCTACATCTGGATTTGTCTTTACCCTTAACGGAGGTGCAGTATGTTGGAAGAGTTCCAAACAGGGATCTACAGCTGATTCCACCACTGAGGCGGAATATATTGCAGCTTCTGAAGCCGCAAAAGAGGCTGTGTGGATAAAGAACTTTATCACAGAATTGGGAGTTGTCCCAAGTATCGAGAATGCGATTCCGTTATACTGTGATAATACTGGAGCCATTGCGCAAGCAAAGGAACCGAGGGCGCATCAGAAGTCGAAGCATGTGGAACGCAAGTACCACATCATTCGAGAGATCGTGTCGCGAGGGGATATTGTCGTGTGCAAGGTACCGAGTGAAGACAACGTAGCAGACCCGCTGACGAAGGCCATACCTCCGAAGTTATTTGATAAACACGTGGAGTCGATGGGTATTAGATACAATCGATATTGGCACTAGAGCAAGTGGGAGATTTTGTAGGGGTTGGTGCTCAGAGCGCCAATTCCCGGTTGTATTTTGTTAAATACTTCTGTAAAACATTATTATTAGTAATAATATATGCAGTTTCTATAATATAATCTATTCTTTTATATGGTAAAGACGTAATGACCTAGAATGATTAGTCATGATACAGTTGCAAAAGCGTCGCAACGGACATTGAGTCGTATCATGACGTTGTCATTCTCAGACAGTTCCTGGTCAAGGTTTACACTACTTGGTCAGTATAGTAAACCCGTTGAGACCGGTACATGTCGTATACTGGAATATATGATTCCAATGGTTTCTCAATGAACCATAAGTCTTGGAGACTAGTATAGACGTGTAGTGTTTATAGTGGATAAACACTGAACGACTCACCGAAGATTCTTAATGGATGGTACACCAGCGTCAATAAGAATCTTCTTGGGTTGAGTAGCACTTGTGATTCTTAGACTTGAGATGCCATTGTGGGCACATGAGACATCTTCTACACTTAGATGGCAGTCACGTCACCGATCTATTTAGATCAGACCTCCGCCTGTTCGTTGGGTGTAGATAGATCCTCAGGGTGTCCTATGTGTATCAAGATAGGATCCGTCAGTTCTGTGTACCAGAGCATAGGTAGTCCATATGATTAGCAATCAGATAAAACCATGGGCCCGTGGTAAGTTTAGAAGCTAGTTCTAAACATTCTTTTTGAGATTGCTAATAGAATAGTCGACTGGATAGTCCCGATAGAGATTTGACGTTTACATCTATATCTCTGGGATTTATCCGGATACCTGTGACGGAGGAATTATACATTTGCGATGACCTCGACCTGTATGGTTTAGCGAGATTATCCGTGATCGTCATAATCTACGGGTGGATAGATTATGGACACGAAATTTGATTTCGTGACGGATATACCTGAACCTAGAGAGTCTCAATAATGAAACATACTCGTTGAGCACTAGAGCAACATAAATAAATAATATTGATTATTTATAAAGTCGTTTAATGGTTAAACGCAAGATACATGCTAAAGAGACTAGATAGTCATTTACTTAATTATTGTGTATTTACATTTAATACTTGATTAATTTAAATACACATTAATTAATAGTCAAAATGAGTTATTTGACTTTTATCCTAAATGAATATATGTTTTTAATATTTAATGTAAATATTATACATATATTTAATATATTTGTATTTGATTAATTAATTAATTATTTAATTGTTAAATGATTAAATTAATTAAAATATAAATATCTTAATTAGGATATTTAAAGTAATGATTTAGTTGCATTTGTTGACCAAAATAAATATCTAATAAAGTTTTTAGATATTTATGCAAGTTGACTAAATGCATTGAAATGAAATTGAAATTAAATTTGGTGTATATGCTTGTGTATAATTTCGGCCAAGGCTAAATTGGACAAGTATAATTGTTTTCATTTGCTTTTCATTTACTTAACCTAATACATTTCCAAAAGAAAACTCCATTGAAGAAAGCTTAAAGAACTTGAGAAAGAAAGAAAAATCAAAGAAAGCTTGATTTTAGTAAGTTTTCTTCAACTTACTATTAGTAGGGAAATTGTTCCTTAGGATCTAGGCTTCATATTGATATCTTAGGTTATTTCTTTCTTTGTTCTTGTGGTTTTTGTTGATGGAAATTTGGTGAAATGTAAAGCATGTATGATGAAGAAAGGATGTGACTATTGTAGTTATATGTATTCTTTTAAGGTTTATGAAACCATGTTGCTATTCTAGTTGTTGACCCACTCTTAAATGACCTAGATTTGATCTTGAGTTGTTTCATTGTGTTGAGACTTGAATTGGATGAAAGATTGATGATTGAAACATTTGATTTAATGTAATTAGCCTAATTTGTCCAATTTGTGGAAATTGAAAAATTAGGGTTATAAACATTCCAAATTTGGGGGTTTTCATATATGTTGAGCATTATGTGTGTATATGATGCATAAAGTTTCATGTTGATTGGATTTCATTGGATGAGTTTTGAAGCATGAAATGACCAAATGCACAATTTGGCACCAAATGGTGCTCTCGGCTTTGTGTAGGAAATTTGGGGATTTTTGTTGCTTTGGTGTTTTGATGTTTTGAACATCATAAGTTCATCTTAGAAATGATTTAGAATCATTCAAAATTGATTGGATCAATTTCGGACTAAAACGGACAAAAATACAAAGCAAGGGTATTTCGGTAAATTCACCTAAAAATTTTTATTGAATTTATTTTCATAATTTGATTATTGGAATATTAAATAAATATGTTTATTTAATTTAATCCGAGAAAAAGTTTTGAAATCTGAAAATCGGATTTTCACCGCTTCCGCTGCGTTACCGGATTCACCCCTAAATAACCCCTTCAAAATGGTATCAGAGCGAGTCTGATTCTAGGCCACCAAAATGATTAGCCTTCATTGAATCAATGTTTAATCATGTTTTCTTGATTTATGCATGCTTATTAGGATCTAAACTGGTTAGATTTAGGGTGTATGACACTTAGCGGAAAATCCCTAATAATAAGGTTTAAATGTAATTATGTATTTGATGCATGTTATATGGTCCGTCTTGTCAATACGGTTTATGAATACTTCTTTGTGACTACATCCGAGACCGTGCCTCTGCTGTGAGGGTGTAGCCGATAAAGATTTATTTATACCGGATGTATATCTGATACTAGATAAATTCAAGTAAAAGCGGAATTCTGAACGTGCCCTAGCTGTCAGGATTACGTAAGTAACTTGAGTTTATCATTGACGAGTATACCTTGGTACGTCTCCTTGTGGGCCTGCCTTCGCAGCGACAACGAGAAACGGCCAGGACCGGATACTTAGGAGTCATTTGAGTGATTGACAAATGAGTTGTCTACCTGATGAATATACGTAGGCGAGACCGTGCCTCTGCTGTGAGCTGAAATATATTCACGGGATCCACCTTTCACTATTTATATTTAATTTAATTATTAAATATTTGTATTCTGTTTTGGGATTACAGTATTGCATGATTTAGTGGGAGGGGCATATTAGATTAAAAATCCATGATCTAGTTTATGCTTTTGATATTATATGAAACTGCTTAATTCTGCTAACCGTTTTTCGTGATCTATATGATAGATTTGCGATGGCGGGTCAATCCACAAACCAGTTTGCGCGTATGTTAGATGCGAACAAACTGAAAGGCGCTGAGAACTTTGACAGACTGGGAATTGGATTTGAGGATTGTCCTCGATTCCGAAAAGTTGGGTTATGTTCTTGAGGGTCCTTTACCCCTTGCAGTGGGTGAGGATGCTTCGGAGGAGGAACGCCAAGTTTTTGAAGCTTGGAAGAATGATGATTTAAGGGTTAAATCATACATCCTTAGTTCGCTCTCTCCGAAACTCAAGCAACAATACTATGGAACATCAGATTCCTATAGTATGATAACGCGATTAAGACAATCGTTCGAGAACCAGGAACAGGTTATTGTTCACAAGGTCGCCATGGAACTGTTCCATGCGCGTCTGGATGAGGGGCAAAGTGTTAGCCCACATGTTCTTCAAATGATCGATTTGATCGATCAATTGAGGCAACATAATCTCATCCTGAATGACATTCTCGGTAGGAGTGTCATTCTTGGTTCTCTGCCAGCTTCATTCCGCCAGTTTGTGATGTACTTCAACATGCACGGGACAGTCTGCACCTACCAGGAGCTACATAGGATGTTGCTCACGGCAGAAGAGGATCTGAAGAAGGGAGTACCGACTCGCCCACCTAGATCTACTTCTCTGTCTGCTTCTTCCCAAGGAATGTCCAAGGGAAAGAAGAAGAAAGGGAAGAAGAAGAAGGCCTTCGGTCCTCCACAGCAGGCGAAGATAGCCAAGCCCAAAAGGGCTTCTGAAGACAAATGCCACCACTGCGGCAAAGTTGGGCACTGGAAAAGGAACTGTCCAGATTACATTGCCCAGTGAGGAGAGACAGAGCTTCTACATCAGGTACTTTTATTTTTCCAGTTATTGATTTATCTTTGGCTTGTGAAGCCGTTACATCCAGCTGGATTTTAGATTCTGCTTGTCCCATTCACATTTGCAATTCGTTGCAGGTGCTGAAGGAAAGTAGGAGGCTGAAGCCAGGAGAGATGCAGTTGCGGTTCGGGAGTGGAGACTCTTTGGATGCAGTTGCAGTGGGAGTATGCGAGATCTCATTGCCGAATGGGACACTTTTGTTATATGACTGTCATTTTGTACCAGGATGTGTCGCTAATATTATATCACTTTTTGTATTAGATACAGAAGGCTATTGTATTAATATTAAGAATAGTTCTTTGTATTTATATGATAAAAATAATATTCAGATCCTTAGTTGTCCAAACCAGCATGGTCATTACACATTGCAAACTTCAAAAGATATATTAAATACTGGAGTTAATAAACGTAGTTTACCTGTAATTAATAATACTGAACTTTGGCATATGAGACTTGGTCACATTGGCGTTAAACGCCTTACCCAATTGGTTAGGAATGGTTTGATATCAGATCTTACCATTGAGTCCTATCCAACTTGTGAATCCTGTATTCAGGGTAAGATGACCAAAGCCCCATTTTCTGGTGTTGGACACCCCGCCACAACTTACTGGAACTCGTACATTCTGATGTATGTGGTCCACTAAGTCAAACTGCTCACAGTGGTTATTCGTACTTCGTTACCTTTACCGATGATTGTCACGGCACGTACGGTTATGTGTATTTGATGCGACATAAATCGGAAACCTTTGAAAAGTTCAAAGAGTTCCGAAATGAAGTAGAAAAACAAACTGGTAAATATATTAAATGCCTTCGATCAGATCGAGGCGGCGAATATATGAGTGGTGAGTTCATGGATTATATGAAGGAGAATGGGATTCTCGCTCAATATACTCCTCCAGGTACACCACAGCACAATGGTGTATCTGAAAGGAGAAATCGGACTTTATTGGATATGGTCCGATCGATGTTGAGTTTCACAGATTTGCCCTATTACTTATGGGGCTACTGTCTCTTAACAGCCGCACATCTTTTGAATAAGATTCCTTCAAAGGCTGTTCCTACGACACCGTATCAGATATGGTTCGGTAGGAGACCGAATCTTAATTATATTAAGGTTTGGGGTTGTCCTGCCTATGTCAGGGTAACTCAGCAAAGTAAGCTTTCGCCTCGAGGGCAAAAGTTTAGGTTTGTTGGATATCCCTCGAACACGAGGGGATATCTGTTCTATGATACCGAGCATCGAAATGTGTTCGTAGCTCGCTTCGCAAAATTTCTAGAAGTAGAATTTTTGTCAGAAGGTGGTGATCATAGACAGGTTGAGCTTGATGAAGTCCAACCTGAAAACAACGAACCAACGGAGGAACCTGAAGTTCAAGTAGATGAAGGACCTTCAACACACACACTCCGTAGGTCGGAAAGGGTATCTAGACCTCCTGAACGCTTGTATTTGATACAAGAAAGGAGTCTGGATGTTCTCTTAGTTGAAGAGACCGATCCTTTCACCTATAGAGAATCGATGTTGGACATCGACTCCGTGAAATGGCAAAGTGCCATGAAATCCGAGATAGATTCAATGCATGAAAATCAAGTTTGGGACTTGATTCCGCTTCCCGAAGGAATTGTTCCTATCGGTTGTAAATGGGTTTACAAAAGGAAGCGCGGGCCTGACGGTAAGGTTGAAACTTACAAGGCCCGACTGGTAGCAAAAGGTTACACGCAGCGACCTGGCGTCGACTACGATGAAACTTTTTCGCTGGTAGCAATGCTTAAGTCTATCCGGATTTTGCTTTCTATAGCTGCGTATCATGACTACGAGATTTGGCAAATGGATGTCAAAACGGCTTTTCTAAATGGATTTCTTGATGAAGAAATCTATATGGAACAGCCGGAAGGTTTCACATCCAGCGAAACCTCGGGTATGGTATGTAAGCTTAAGAAGTCCATTTATGGACTTAAACAAGCTTCACGAAGTTGGAATCTTCGATTCGACGAGATTATCAGATCGTCTGGTTTTCTTAAGAATTCGGAAGAATCCTGTGTGTATCAGAAGGCCAGTGGGAGCATGGTCGTATTTTTAGTCCTATATGTTGATGACATCCTAATCATCGGGAATGATTTAGGTATGTTACAAAGCGTTAAAGCATATCTCTGTAAGAATTTCTCCATGAAGGACCTGGGAGAAGCTTCCTATGTTTTAGGGATAAAACTCTATCGAGATAGACAAAGGAGGCTGATTGGGTTATCCCAATCAACGTACATAGATAAGATCTTGGAACGGTATAGTTTTGGTAACTGTAAGACAGCAAACATACCGTTCAGACATGGGATTCATCTTTCCAAGAAGATGTGTCCACAAACAGAAGATGAGAAGGTTAGAATGTCTAACCAACCTTATGCTTCGTGTTTGGGTAGCATAATGTATGCCATGTTATGTACGAGGCCTGATATCAGTTTCGCTGTTAGCGTAACTAGTCGATATCAGTCCAATCCAGGTAATGACCATTGGATGGCCATTAAACATATCCTAAAGTATCTTAAAGGTACTAAGGATAAGTTGATTATTTATGGAGGAAACGAACTGCAGGTTAATGGGTATACAGACTCCGATTTCAATCGGATCCCGATGATAGAAAGTCTACATCTGGATTTGTCTTTACCCTTAACGGAGGTGCAGTGTGTTGGAAGAGTTCCAAACATGGATAGAACCAAGAAGTCACCTTCAGTGTTTTCAGAGCCATGCCGAGCCCTCAAGGTGATGTAGAATGTCACAGGATAAATACAGTAGAAAATGGAGTTGTAAACACACACGGTGAATCATTTCAGCGACCTATGAGCATAATACAGCCATCCATAAAGGAAAATTCTCTGCAGCTAAACTTGAAACCACTCCCAAAGGGCCGTAAAAAGAGGAAAAGAAAGGCTAGTTCTCACTTAGAGATAATTCCTGGAAGATTAAAAAGAAAGTCGAGCCAATTTTGCCGAATGTGCAGTCCAGAAATTCCAATTGAGGGGAAATCTACATATCCTGGGGGACCATCTATGGATAAATTACCACAGCCTGCCAAGCTGTCTTTTTCATGTCAAAAGAACCGGTGGATACCAAAGAAGAAAGCAGATGAGATTACCCGGTCCACTACGTTTAAGCCACCATAACCATTTGGGTGGTTGTGTCTGGCTGAAGACGTTAAACTTAGCGCTAGCGGGGAGACAACCCTTGCATTTATTTTATTATTATTTTATTTACTTTTAATTTTTATTTTATTTTATTGTGTGCTATTTATTAATTTGCATGTTATTTATGCAGGTAGCACGAGACACACAACGCCCGCGCAACCAAATTCTAACCAGCAAGAGCCTGATCAACTCCATGCACGGTAATGTTGTTCCTCACTCTTGTTCTTTAATTTTATATTTATCTTACATTGAGGACAATGCAAATTTTAAGTTTGGGGGTGTGTGCATGCTGTTTACTTGCTATTTAGTTGTTTAAAAAAAATTGTTTTAGTCTTTGATAGTAAAACATAAATCATGTGATAATATTGTTTGTTTATGGGTGAAATTTTAGAAACGATAAGTGCCCGATTTAATTTTATCTGATGCCTTGAATAACTGATCTATGTTAGACTCATAAGCACTTAAAAACAGGTTTTTAGCAGTGAAAACTTAAGTAGTTGACAATGTGACTAGTTAAAGAAATTGCATGTCGATGAATGACTGTTTGCTTAGATATCTATCTTGATTTGCTAGTGTTATGAAGTATGATATAGCTAAAAAGAAAAATGTCTCTAAAGAAAGAAAATAAACCACCTATAACCGATAAGCGTGAAGCTACCCATGGGCGAGTATTAGGACCACAATGAGGAGAAATGCTACCTTAAAGGGTAGGTGTGTTAAAAAAAACAATTGAGTGCAAAATGAGAAAAGCAAAAAGAGACAAGAAAAGAAAAGAAAAATCATATCATACTGAGCACAAAATAAAGCAATTACAGAGCATAATTGAGATATCTAGGTTGGTTTGACCCATCGATTCTAATTTTTAAACGAAATCATTGAGTTGGCCTACTTAGGAATCAAAGTTGTGACCGAACCTTTACATACACACACACTGTGAGTCTAGCTTAGATGATTTACTCAAGAATTTGGATTCGAGTTGCAATTGTGTACTTTGAAGGTTCTATAATTTCATTTATAAGCTTTCTTTGAGGATAAATTTTTGCGTAACTATCGGGACTATGTTTTGTTATTTTTATATTTTGGCATGATTGTGTGTGAATGACATTTGTGGGTGTCGTCGCTGTAAGCCCTCACGAGATTATAACTCGTCCACTAGGGCCGCCTAGGGGTTTAAAGGCTTGTTGTATATGCTAAATGTAATCGTGATCCCTACGAAAGTGGCCTAGTTAATTTAGTTATTTTTATTTATTTATTTGAAATTAGTTTTTATTTTATCTTTTGCTCGGGACTAGCAAAATCTTTAGTTTTTATTTTATTTTTCTTTATTTAATTAATTTAATTTAATTTTTTTCTTGTTATTACTAATCTATTTGTTAAGTAAGATGGTAGAGAAAGATATGGACGTGGATGAGAGGTTTAATACCATGGAGCAGAATATGGCTGAGTTCCGGGAGATGTTTGGAACTATGAACGCGGCAATAGAGAGGTTGTCGAGCGAGGTTACTAGTCTCCAATTCTCTAGTGGTCAGAAGGAGGTTGAGGGGCCACAACACTCTAGGCCGGAACAAATAGAACAACAACCACCTAGGGTGCCTATACATGAGGCTAAGGCAGAGAATAATCTGGATGACATGGAAGAGTGGGATGAGTTCGAAGATGAGGATGATAGGTATAGACCGCATGATAGGCGGTATGAGAGGAGATATGACCGGCATGATAGGAGGTTTGATGAGCAAAAAGGCTTTCCGAAAGGAGAAAGAAGGGCCTATGGGGGATAAAATAGACGATTTGGTGACATATTTGGAGATAGATATGGGATAGATGCATATGAGGAGCATACTTATGACTATCGGAGGGGGTCCTACATGAGAGATCATGGTATGAGAGATGATATTGATGGTGACCTAGGCAGTATCAAGACGAAAATTCCATATTTCCATGGCAGAAATGATCCAGAGGCGTACTTGGACTGGGAGAGAAAAATTGAGCTGATCTTTAATTGTCATAGGTATTCTGATGATAAGAATGTGAAGTTGGCTGCAATTGAGTTTACGGACTATGCAGTGATTTGGTGGGATCAGTTTGTAACTAATAGGAGGAGGAACCACGAGAGGCCAGTTAAGACCTGAGATGAGTTAAAGGCTCTCATGCGTAAGAGGTTAATTCCAAGCCACTATTACAGAGAGTTATATCAGAAGCTACAACATTTGCATCAGGGGTCGAATAGTGTTGAGGACTATCATACATAGATAGAGGTAACAATAATTAGGGCGAATGAAGAACATCAGATTGATTTCGTGTCTGGAGCTGTCATTCCTAATAGACCCGCATATATGAGTAATCCTGAGGAGACCAAAGAACTTCAGAGGCAAGTTAAAGAGCTGATGGAGAAGGGTTACGTACGAGAGAATATGAGCCCGTGTGCAGTACCGGTGTTATTAGTGCCTAAGAAGGATGAAACGTGGCGTATGTGTGTGGATTATCGTGCCATCAATAATATCACGGTAAAGTATCGACCTAGATGATATGTTAGATGAATTGCATGGATCTAAGATTTTCAGTAAAATTGACCTAAAGAGTGGATATCACCATATTCGTATAAGAGAAGGTGACGGGTGGAAGACCGCTTTTAAAACTAAGTATGGGTTATATGAGTGGTTAGTAATGTTAGGGTTGGTGATCTGAGCTCCAATTTTATTATGTATTTCATTGTAAATACTAATGTAACGTTTTATTATGAATAAAATTGACAGTTCTTTTATATAACTTCTTCTTTAATATGGTAAAGACGTAACCGACCTTAGAATGATTAGTTATGATACTGTTGCAAAAGCGTCGCAACTGACATTGAGTTGTATCATGATAATTGTTAGAAAATGGCATGTTTCCATTGGGTCACTTGTAAGTTTACTTTAATATAAGATAAATGTTATCTTTATTATGTATACTTTGAGAAATGAAATTAGAACAAGTTTTTGGAAAATTAATTTTTTCTTCCTAAGGTGGCTCACGTTTTTTTGTAAGAAAAATATAAAAACTTGTTTCAATTTTATTTTCCATTTACGCAACATCAACAAAAAATTAAGAGAAAGAATTGAGAGCATTTGGTGAGAAAGGAAAAGGAAAAACAAAGGTAAAAGCTTGATTTTGTAAGTTCTTTTCACATTTCTTCCTCATGAAAAATGTTTCAATAATTCTTAGCTTCAATTGTGTTGTTAAGAACATGCCTCTACTCTCTTAGTTTGTAATTAAATTTGTTGGATGCTTGTTGGATGTGTTTATGCATGTAAAATTAATTTATTTGCTTATTAATGTAATTAAGCTTAATAAATTAATTAGAAAATTAAAGTTATTATTATAGAGTTAATTAGCCATTCATAATTAGCTTAGAATTATTTTTGATTAATTTCATGATGGTGAGAATTAATTGGTGTGGTAATTTGAAGATTAAAGTATTGGATTTCATTAATTTAGTGTAAATTGCCCAATTTGAGTGATTTGTGAAATTAGGGTTCTTAACCCACTCAAATTTTGGGGATTTTCATATATGTGCTTTAATTTGATGCATGTAAAATTTGCGATTAATTGGATTTTATCTTGATGTGTTTTGAACAAATTGGGCCAAATTACAATTAATTAAAATTCTGGGCTGTTTTGTAAATTCTGAAAAATTCTGGGCAGTGGCGCAAATCTGAAAAAGTTTTCTGGTTTTGTAGCAAACTTGTAAAAATTATTTTGGGATTAATTTGGAATTAATTAAATATGTAATTGACATATTTAAAACTAAAATAATTAATTTGCAAAAATTTGGGGTAAGTTTGTAATTACAAGAAATATGATTTCTTAGGTTATATTTCATAATTTAAGTATTGGTTAATTAAATAAATAAGTTTATTTAATTGTTCCAAGAGAAATTTTTGAAATCGGAGAAATCGTTTTTCCGCGTTCCGCTGCGCTGACCTTGTAATTCCCAATAAAACCCCAACAAGTAATGTCTTTTGGTTTAACAAACGCCCCTAGTGCTTTTATGAGACTTATGAACCATGTGTTGCGTACATGTATATGAAAGTTTGTAGTGATTTATTTTGATGACATATTAGTATACAATAAATCTTTAGATAAACATGTAGGTCATTTGAAAAGTGTGTTTGCTATTTTAAGAAAAGAAAAAATATTTGCTAATTATAAGAAATGCACATTCTGCATGGATAGAGTCGTTTTTCTTGGTTTTTTAGTGACTGCATATGACATAGAGGTGGACGAAGAGAAAGTTAAAGCGATTAGGGATTGGCCAACACCAACTACAGTGTTTGAGGTTAGAAGTTTTCATGGATTGGCGAGTTTTCATAGGCGTTTTATGAAGGACTTCAGTAGCATAGCAGAACCATTAACTGAGGTCGTCAAGAAGACTGTTGGATTTCAGTGGGGTGAAGCTCAAGAGATTGCTTTTCGGACTCTCAAGGAAAGGTTATGTAGTGCACCAGTTCTCGCACTACCTAATTTTGAGAGCACATTTGAGATAGAGTGTGACGCAAGTGGCATAGGTATTGGGGCGGTATTGATGCAAGATAAAAGACCTATTGCGTACTTTAGTGAGAAGTTGAATGGAGCAGCTCTGAGATATCTCACATACGATAAGGAGTTGTATGCACTTGTTCGAGCACTGGAGAATTGGCAGCATTACCTATGGCCTAAAGAGTTCGTGATACACACAGATCATGAGAATTTGAAACACCTTAAAGGGCAAGGAAAACTGAACAAGAGGCATGTTAAATGGATGGAGTTTGTAGAGACATTCTCGTACGTCATTCGCTACAAACAAGGTAAGGAAAATATAGTTGTAGATGTATTGTCACGAATGTATGTTTTACTTACTTCTTTAGGTGCTAAAATGTTAGGGTTTGAATTTATTAAAGAGCTTTATACATGTGATGTGTATTTTTGTGATATTTATGCTGCGTGTATTAGATTTGTATTTAGTAAATTATACCAGCATGAGGGATTTATGTTTAGAGAAAATAAGTTATGCATTCCTTCTTGTAGTATGCGTGAGCTATTAGTGAGAGAGACTAATGGAGGCGGACTAATGAGACATTTTGGAATTAGTAAGACCCAAGAAACCTTAAAGGAGCATTTTTACTGGCCTAGGATGAAGCGCGATGTAGAGCGAATTTGTGATCGGTGTCTCATTTGTAGAAAGGCCAAATCTATGGTGAAACCTCATGGATTATATACTCCATTACCTGTACCTAGTGAACCATGGGTAGATATTTTGATGGATTTTGTGTTGGGTTTACCTAGGACTAAACGAGGTAAGGATTTCATTTTTGTAGTGGTTGATAGATTTAGCAAGATGACACATTTCATTGCATGTCATAAAATTGATGATGCCACTAACATCTCAGACTTATTCTTTAGAGAGGTAGTACGACTACATGGGATTCATATGAGTATAGTTTCTGATAGAGATGTCAAGTTCTTGAGTCATTTCTGGAAGGTTTTGTGGGGTAAGCTCGGGACTAAATTACTTTATTTTACTACGTGTCACCCTCAAACAGATGGACAGACAGAAGTGGTCAATATGACCTTGACTCAATTATTTCGTACCATAGTCACTAAGAATTTAAAATAATGGGAAGAGTGTTTTCCATTTATAGAGTTTGCATACAATAGGTGCATTCATTCTTCTACTTCATATTCACCTTTTGAAATTGTATATGGATTTAACCCACTAACGCCATTGGATTTATTGCCTTTTCCTGTTGAGGAAAGAGTAGGTTTAGATGGGAAAAAGAAAGCAAAATTGGTAAAACAAATACATGAGAAAACACGTGAACACATATTACGGAAAAATGAGCAGTACGCTTCTCATGCGAATAAATGTCGTAAACGTGTGGTGTTTGAGCCTGGTGATTGAGTTTGGCTACACATGCGCAATGAGAGGTTTCCGGCTCAACGAAAATCCAAGCTTCAACCTCGGGGAGATGGTCATTTTCAAGTCATCGAAAGGATCAATGATAATGCATATAAGCTTGATCTGTCTGGTAAGTATAATGTTTCTGCTTAATTTAATGTTTCTGATTTGTCTCTTTTTTATGCAGGTGTTGATTCGAGGTCGAATCCTTTTCAAGAGGGAGTGGATGATGTGATCCTAGCTGCACATGATTCGGTCAAGACCACAATTGATCCAATCCATGTACCAATTGGACCAATTACAAGACACATAGCTCAGAAGATCAAGGACGATATGGCAGGCCTAGCCCAACGTCATGTAGCTGAATTGAACAAGCATGTTCGAGACCAATTGGACTTCAAGGAAGAGGGTTCAAGAGTTATACACTTGACCCAAGTCATCGAGGAGCAGCATGGATCAATTTCGTTTGTTTAGGCTTATTTATTATTTATTTGCATGTATGGAACCAACGTGGATGACCGTTTTTATTTATTATTTGGGTTAGTTTATTTTATTTAATTGTGGGTTCAAAATGGGCTAGAAATTATGAGTTATGGGCTTTTAGTTGGTAATGGGTAGTTTAAGGCTATTTTATACTTTTTAGCTCTATTAGGGTTTGAGCATGTCACTATTTAAACTCAAAAACAACTCTTAATGAAGCACCCAATTTTTAGTGTGTGAATAGTAAATTTTCTTGAGATTAAGAAAATTTTATCAACGTTCAGTGATTGAACAAAGACTTATCAAAGGGTTGACATCATTTGTGGCGACTGGTAAAATTCATATGAGGCTATCTCCAAGGATTTTCAAGAACATGTTCTTTGGGGGTCTACGGGATCTTGGATCGGGTTTCGTCTTTTTCGTATCCAATTTCGTATCAGCCTTACTTTTCATTTACAATGTCAAAATTTGCTTGTTAATGCTACGAAAATCAGATGACTAGAAGTATACATATACACGTGTGAAATGTCAAAATCTTTTATCACGTGTGAAATATTTTTCATGTTTAATGCTCTATTTTCGTGTTTTATGCCATAAATTTCAGATTAATGTTAATAATTTTTCATATTTGATGATTTTGCATGTTTATTGTCTCAATTTTCATTTTTAATGCCTAAAATCTCAAGTTAATGCTAATAATTTTCAATTTTGCATGATTTTACCAAAATCTTCATGTTTAATGCTTAAAATTGCGAGTTAATGTCCAAAAATTTCAAGTGTAAATTAATAAAATAAATATGTCAAATCAATCTTTAAAGGTAAATTTGTATATTTAATACCTCATTTTTATATTTAATTTTCGAAATTTCATGTTTAATGTTATGAAATTTCAAGTGAGCAATAGTACATGTGTGAAATGTCAAAATCTTGTTTCACGTGTGAAAATATTTTTTCATGTTCAATACCTTATTTTCATTTTTAATGTTTTATATTTTATGTTAATACAAATAAATTTCTATGTTTGCTGATTTTACATGTTTTATGTCATATTCTTTTGTTTAATGCCCAAATTTTCATATTAATATTATACAAAGCAATCATTCGTAATATTAATGTTTCATATCATAATTTCATGTTTAATATCCACAATTACATGTTAATGTTTACGAGACAATAATTTTATATTTTTCATGTTTAATACCCCAATTATCATATTTAATGTCATTTTTACATGTTTAATTTTCAATTTGTCATGTTAAAATATTATTTTCATGTTTAATGTTTTACTTTTCATGTACAATGTCCAAATTTGCTTGGTAATGCTACGTAAATCATATGACTAATAATACATCTATACTCGTGTGAAATGTCAAAATCTATTATCACGTGTAAAATATTTTCCATTTTCAATGCTATATTTTCGTGTTTTATGTCTTAAATTTCAGGTTAATGTTAATAAATTTTATATTTGCCGATTTTGCATGTTTATTGTCTCAATTTCATTTTTAATACCCAAATTTTCATGTTAATGCAGGGTAATAAATTCGTAATTTTCATGTTTATTGTCAATTTTTCATGTTTAATGCTCATTTTCATGTTCAATACTTTATTTTCATATTTAATGCCTAAAATCTCAAGTTAATGCTAATGATTTTCAAGTTTGCATATTTTGCATGTTTATTACCAAAATCTTCATGTTTAATACTTAAAATTGTGGGTTAATGTCCAAAAATTTCAAGTGTAAATTAATAAAATAAATATGTCAAATCAATCTTTAAAAGTAAAATTTTATATTTAATATCTCATTTTCATATTTAATTCTCGAAATTTAATGTTTAATGCCATATTTTTTTTGTTTATTGTCTGATGTTATGAAATTTTAAGTGATCAATAGTACACGTGTGAAATGTCAAAATTTGGTGTCACGTGTGAAATTTTTTTTATGTTCAATACCTTATTTTCATTTTTAATTCTCTATATTTTATGTTAATGCTAATAAATTTTCATGTTTGCTGATTTTACATGTTTAATGCCATATTCTATTATTTAACGTCCAAATTTTCATATTAATATTATACAAAGCAATCAATTCGTAATATTCATGTTTGATGTCCTACTTTCATGTTTAATATCCATAATTCCATGTTAATATTTATGGGACAATAATTTTATATTTTTCATGTTTAATACCATAATTATCATATTTAATGTCATATTTTCATGTTTAATTTTCAATTTGTCATGTTAAAATCTTAGTTTCATGTTTAATGCCTTACTTTTCATTTACAATGTCAAAATTTGCTTGTTAATGCTACGAAAATCAGATGACTAATAGTATACATATACACGTGTGAAATGTCAAAATCTTTTTTCACGTGTGAAATATTTTCCATGTTCAATGCTCTATTTTCGTGTTTTATGTCATAAATTTCAGGTTAATGTTAATAATTTTTCATATTTGATGATTTTGCATGTTTATTGTCTCAAATTTCATTTTTAATGCCTAAAATCCCAAGTTAATGATAATAATTTTCAAGTTTGCATATTTTGCATGATTTTACCAAAATCTTTATGTTTAATGCTTAAAATTGCGAGTTAATGTCTAAAAATTTCAAGTGTAAATTAATAAAATAAATATGTCAAATCAATCTTTAAAGGTAAGTTTTTATATTTAATACCTCATTTTTATATTTAATTTTTGAAATTTCATGTTTAATGCCTTACTTTTTATGTTTAATGTTATGAAATTTCAAGTAAGTAGTAGTACACGTGTGAAATGTCAAAATCTTGTTTCACGTGTGAAAATATTTTTTCATGTTCAATACCTTATTTTCATATTTTATGCTTTATATTTTATGTTAATGCTAATAAATTTTCATGTTTATCGATTTTACATGTTTAATGTCATATTTTCTTATTTAATGTCAAATTTTTATATTAGCGTTATACAAAGCAATCAATTCGTAATATTCATTTTTGATGACATAATTTCATGTTTAATATCTACAATTCCATGTTAATATTTACGGGACAATAATTTTATTTTTTCATGTTTAATATCCAAATTATCATATTTAATGTCATATTTTCATGTTTAATTTCTAATTTTTCATGTTAAAATCATATTTTCATGTTTAATGCCTTACTTTCATGTACAATGTCCAAATTTACTTATTAATGCTACATAAATCAAATGACTAATAGTACACTTGTACACGTGTGAAATGTTAAAATTTATTGTCACGTGTGAAATATTTTCCATATTCAATGCTCTATTTTAATGTTTTATGCCCTAAATTTCAGGTTAATGCTAATAAATTTTCATATTTGTCGATTTTGCATGTTTATTGCCTCCATTTTCATTTTTAATGCCCAATTTTTCATGTTAATGCATGGTAATAAATTCGTAATTTTCATGTTTATTTTCCATTTTTTCATGTTTAATACTCATTTTCATGTTCAATATCATATTTTTATAATTAATCCCCAAAATCTCAGATTAATGCTAATAATTTTCAAGTTTGCATATTTATCACCAAAATCTTCATGTTTAATGCTTAAAATTGCGGGTTAATATCCAAAAATTTCAAATGTGGCCAAATCAATATCAAATATTTTGTCAATTTTATAATAGAAAAAAAATTCATATTCAATGCATGTATTTTCATATTCAATACCCCAAATTTCGATGTTTAATAACCAAAATTTGAGTATACCAGCCAGTTATTTAAGTAATCGGTTTTTGAATTTTTTTAATAAATTAAAAGTTAAAATTTAATCTCAGTCATTGGATTCTCATTAAAGGACCAAGATTAAACCCAATACCCATACCCATAGTATATTAATAAAGCTGATAAATAAAAGGAGGTTTTCACTACTTCTTCTTCTTTTTTTTTTTTTAACTAAAGGACCGAGATTATCATTGATTCTCTCTTAATCATCATCATCATTATTATTATTTTAAAAAAAAGTTAGTTTCTTTTATAGTTGAGATAAGTTTTTTTTTTTTTTTTTTTTTTTTTTGTTTTTTGTTTTTTGTTTTTGTTTAATGGGAATTTTTAAGTGTCAAGTTTACTAATCATGCTGCCTCAATTACTTTATGAGGATTTGGTTGTGATTAAAAACCTATATTTTATTTTTTATTTTTTTTCCTTTTTTGTTAATTAGAATGTTATATCCATAACATAAAACATTGTACTTAGTTTATAAGTTATATATTGTTGTTTGCAAAATATGATATTTATATTTCAAGTGCAGTATTTCCAGTTAAAAATATCAATGATTAAATTCTGAATTATCTTGAGTTTAGGGGCATTTAAGATAATTCATAAATGAGATCATATCCATAATATATATATATAAATTTTATTACACACTTGAAATTTATTTTGAAATTTATAATTCTTTTTTTTTTAAAAAAAAGTCTAAATTTGAGAGACTCTGCCGTCCATCTATATGTATTGTTCTCAAGAATACCTTTGCGCTGATCATATGGATGCTAAATAAAATACAATTTTTTTTCTGTTTACACATGATTGCAAGAACTTACAACTTTTCTCAAAGCAATACATATAGTATAATTATGAGAAATTATCATTTTTGAGCTAACAAAAACTTTCCTATCAAGTTTGGACACTCAAAATTTTTCTCTCTAAAAATAAACAAATATAGTCTTTTTTTTTTTTAATTCCTTTGCAGCATTTATTTTTTTTGCAATGGGAGTCTCAAGCCCATCGCTATGTGTCTTAAGAGCTCATCGATTTAGGTCGCAACAAGAGCCTGTATCAAGGTGTCATAAGAGTCCATCTCAAATATTGTACTTATTCTTTTTTAAGTTTGAGAGATAGTGAAAAACATATTTTTGAAAAATCATGGGTGGCTAAATATAATTATAAAAAAAAAAACTTTTAGCACAAAAATGATATTTTCCCTATATTTATTCGGTCAAGAACCACTTTTAATCTTAGCTTTCCAATTTTTAAAGATCACAATCCAAATATGTGTTAACAACACTATATGATTTATGAATTGGTTAATTTTATATTTTTATCCCATAATAATTTATTAATAGTTATATACGGATAGCGATTCAATTTTCGTCTCACTTATGTGAACGAAATTCGAGCTACTAAGCTCATGTTTCTACTCAATAAAATTTAAAAATTCTGCTTTTACTATTAGATAACCATAACTTACCATATTTAAGAGAGAATCAAAGTCCAAATTTGGTGGAGAAAAGTTATTGATAAGCACTTCCAATTTCCAAAATACATTTTTTTATTTCTTCATTATTTTCACAAATTTGGGAGAGAGTTTTATGTTGATAGTGATTCTTCATGAACATATGAAATACAAATGTATGGAAAATTTATGTAAATGAAGTTATAAAAATTTTTGAACGTATACATAAATAGGCCCGCCTATCACTATCAACAATAAAACGCCAGGGGACCAGCCATTGAATTTTTGAAAGCACCATCAATGGCCAACTTGAACCCACTCATATCAATTAATCATCTTTCAAGAGAATTGGATAAGCTTTCATGGCTGTTGGTTCAACATTGGTACTCTCAAGTCACGGTTTAAAAAAAAAACAAAAAAACAAAAAAACAAACATGGCCTATACTTTCAACAGTGGAATTAATCCAAAACTGTACTGGACTTTGGAGGGGATGTGATAATGCCAGTATTCTAAAACACATTAGGTATTAATAGGGCGGTATACTTTTGGAGATTAAAAAAATTATGTGTATCGGTCTTTTTCTCCAAGAGACAGACATTGTAACCACTTTGTCCGACCGCAAAAACGTGGCACCTAAACAGCCGCCCAGTCAGCATATTTGAGCAATCACTGCGTCCGATCGCGAAAACGTGACACCTAAATGGACGTTTAACCAACATCTTCTACATTTCGTAAACGGACTTGAACGTTAAAAAATTACTCATCATAAAATAAGTAACGTGACCCGCTAAATCTTTTTTGTTGATACAACTAAATCACTGTGAAACTTAAGATCTAAAAGGTAAAATTTGTAATATTACAAGTTTTACAAAATTATAAAGCAATTAGCAAAATAGTTGTTGAAGGTGTTATGAGATATGAGTTGTGTGCAAAAGAAACTAAACAAATCATTGATCTTCAGTATTTTTTTTTGGGGATAAGGTGATTTCAGTAATTTTCATTTTCTGCTTTCACTTTCTCTTTTCTGCCCACTTCACTTTTAGAAGAAGAAAGCAAGAAAATCTATAGGCTTAGCAGAACAGCCATGAGAGCAAAGGGCACCCAATAATGAACCGAAATAGTTTTGTATGCATGCATGCATCCGTACACCAGATGACGTACAGGAGATGATCTCAGAAGTGGCTCCAAATTTTTATAAAGCGACTGCTCAAATAATGTTATGGAGTGTGGTTGGGTGGTGTAGGACTTAAGATCCGACTTTCGGGTTTTTGGTTCGAAGGAATGCGTTTATTGTAAGAGCTTGGAACAGTCGGAGGTTTTACCTTATTTGTTTAAGTTCGGATCTAGTGATTTACCGCGAGATTTCCAATATTTCTAAAAAAAAAAAAAAAACTAGGAAAGGTGCCTGATGGAGCCAGTCTGAATTATAAAAATAATTAATTATTCTATTCATTAAAAGTTGACCTACTCTCCCATTTCATTTGTGTGTGTGTGTATATATAGAGAGAGAGCATATGCTTTGCTACCATGAATTTGAGGAAGATATCAAGATAACAAGCATCTCAGTGTTTGCTATGCAGGGGAGATGGCGCCGTCACCCATGCTCTTGTTATCGGTAGGGGCTTGGCTGCCGGAGACATTTCCCCGGCATGAGAAACCTTGAGAATGTGTACTACCAAATTGTTGAAGAGATCAAAGCCAAGGGAAGTTCTGAGGTTGTTTCTGAAACTTTAGTTACAATTTAAGCATTCTTGTTAGGGATCATTTTGTATGTTGAATTGGTACTGCTAACAAGTTTTTTGTAGTTATTATTATTATTATTATTATTATTTTGTGTACAGTAACAATAATGTCAGTTTTCAAACAACTAATGTTGCAAGTTTATAATCCTTTTTTTGGCTGCTACTTGGTTGCAAAAATCAGTCACATCTAAGAGTAGCCATGTCGTTCCACACTCAGCCTTTGGGTACCTGAAATTCCTAGATAATTGTGGTCAAGTTCATTTTTTCTTGCATTTCCCCTCTACAGTGAAGTTATGTTAAATGTTTGTAGTATATCAGGGAAGGATTTTGGACATGTGCTTATAAATAATGGATTTCCTCAACCAGTTAGAGAATTTTTGGGTGAGGATAGACCCATGTTAAGAACAAAACCGTGATGGCCAGGTTGTTGAGCCAATTTCTAAACCACCGGAACGAAAAATATTTAATTAGTTGAATCGGACCTTACAAGGCTTCATGCTTGCTGTAAGTGAGAGGGATTGGCAAACCTTGTTGTTATTAGTATAAACTCAAAGTAGGGAAGGTGCTAGGTTCTCCCCGGGGAAGGCGTGATGCCTCCATTCATTGCTAGGTCAAGGTCGTGGGACTAAGTTCCATGCCCAGAACATGCGTATCCGCCTCATCCCTTCTGCCGGAGATGCGCTCTTAGCATTGATTGCCAAATTGTCCAACTTCAAAGAAATTAGAGATGCAAGCCTACGATCTGGAAAACACTTGCTGTACCTGGGCTGCAGGGAGCAACGCTTGCTAAATATTCTGGTGTCATTCTGAAAATATGATTAGCCTCATCAATGGCTTGATCAATAGTAGATGTTAGATTGAGTGGCTAATTTCAGAAGTTGGATTAAACTTTGTAGTTAAGAGTCAAGTGACTTGTTTCATGAGAAATCATCTTGTATTGTAAAAGGATCTCACAAAAAAGAGTATAAATCTGCCATAATGTCTCTTTTTCCAGTGATGAATTCTGTGTTATTTTTAAAAGTTAAACTTGCGAAGAAAGAAACCTTTGTGTTTACACATAAATTAACTAATCTGATGATTGTTTGTTACAAACATGAATAGCAAAATTAAAAGCAAACCAATATCTTTCCCATTATGCATAATGTATGGATGATGCCATTAACAAAGGCAAGCAAAAGGCAGGCATTGGAGTTTCAAATGATTCAAAATATAAGTTGTTCTTACAAGCTAGCATCTCAACAACAGAATCTTTGGTGCGACATAGATCAGATAATCAGCTTAAACAAACATAAAGATGCATCATTCCTAATAACATTATTGTACTTGGATTCCATAATAACAAAAGGAAAGAAACATGAAATAAGCTATCTCATGCTAACTACCATGATCCCTCGGCACCTGCTGTTGGATTCTGGAAAGAAGAGAATCCCCAGAATGTCTTCAACGAGTAAGGCTGGGAAAATGTTGCACCTTCTTCAGTAATCTTCACTATCTGCAATTTTCAGAGTTCAAACAAACCCGAAGTCACATTCTAGAAAAAATTTTATATCAGATGCAGGCCATCCTTACAAGTGAAATCATATTTCATACATAAACTACGTTTGAATATACACAGAAAACCATAAAAAGCAAATGACATAAATTTTACAAAGTAAAACGTGGGATTTCAAAGTTTGAGGGAAGAAGTGGAGGGAGAAAAATGATTTGAAACCCTTTATTTGAACATATAAAAGCAGTTAATCATTGACAAGCACCTACTTATAAAATTCATGTAACAGAGCTCAAGATCTTTTGACCGAGGCTCATAATGAAATAAACTGCAATCAACATATTCAAATTTCATTACGACAGAACGTTGTTGTTTTCCTGGACCCTCCAGCGAGCTATTCCATGGAGTTTCCAGCTTAAGTTAAATGCACCCAGAGATCATTGCAAAAACTCAATCAAAGTAGATGTAAATATTCTTGCTTACAAGAATATCACTGAAGAAACTATTAGTCACCACACATAATGAAATAAAGATTAAACAAACCTGCAGCTTATTGACAGCAGATCTATCACGATAGAGGAGCACACGCATGCACTTTTCCAGTAACTTAACGCCCTCTTCAAAACTCAAGTTCTCATGCCATTCATCCCGTAGAATTGGCCTGGCAAGGTGATTTCCAAACCCAGTTGCTACATGGTTGTCCTCAAAGTTAACTCCTATCATTGAGACCTGGAAAGTAGTTATATAGATACGTATCACATTGTCTAACCATTAAAATTGCACCCAGATCGTTGCTGATTATTATTAAAAATAAAACTATTAGTTACCATGCCAAGATACTTCTGTCCATTTTTCACTCCACCAAGCACAAGGGAGTTCCACAGTGGATCAAACTTGTTACGCCGGTTATACATAGTCCTGGTCAAATAGCTGTGTAGCTCTTTAGGGCCCAGAGAATTCCCATCATCCCACATATTGTCATAGAGGCTGCAAACATCAAACATCAATACAAATATGAGATAGTCAGAAATTTCAAATAAAACGACCGGACATCTCTATATGACTCAACCAGCAATTCTTACATAAGCTCATCGAGATTACGCAAAAGCTCTTGAAAATCACTTATTTCTCCACTGGCTCCCAGAAGAGAGTGCTTTCCAATAGGTTTAATCCGCTCCACACTCTTGTATCGGAGTGTGGACCCATAGGAGCCTGAATTTTTTTCATTATTTTAAATGCAAGCCACAAGTCAGCCTTACTAATCAAAACAATAAGACATTATAGAACAAAATATGGTTAAAAAGGATACTAAACATTCCAACTTCCATATAATTAAGTAAACAAAAATGCTGAGAAAGCTGAAGTAAAATGCGGAGAAAATCTTAAGATCAAATGCTGATTTCTAAAACACTCTCTGAAAGCCTTTACTTTTCTACCACAGTACCACTAAGCACCATGTCTACTTCCAAACTACACCTCAATTATCATTAGAAGGCAAAAAAAGAAAAAAACAAAAAAACAAAAACAAACAGACTGCACAGCATGTAAACTTTAAAGCCTCAAACTAGCTTTGGGGAAAAAGAAAATCTGGAAAATAAATTAGTAAAAGGAACTAGGAAAAACCATCTTCCAAGCAATTACATTTTTTTCGCTATCCTCCGACACTTATCCAACTTAGAAACACAGATCAACTGTGTTCCTCTCATACATATACCACACTGCCTGCCTTTCCTAAGTTTTGAGTTTTCATAAGGAGTGTATGTGAACGTCACCATCCGTGTAAATATTGTGAGTAACCCATGCAGCATGAATGCAATACATACAAGTCCATTCATTCCTAAAACAAAAGGATATGCAATGGCACCATTTGAATTGAAAACATAAAAGGTGAAAACATTAAACATTAACTATCATAAAACACTGTTGGCATTCCCCGGGTTTCAAGAGCAAAGGAGTATACTTAGAAAGCTCAAAGGGAAGAGAATTAAAAAAAAAAATTAAAATAAAATAACATATAACAAATTTACGAAGCTACAGGGAGAGTTACTAATATATATTCCCTCAACAAGTCAATATTATTATTATTATTATACATGGAAAGGAATCAAGATAGTTGAGTGGAATTCTATAGCATCACTCTTGAAGCTTCCAACTCAAACTAGCAAATAAATTAAATGCTTGTAAAAGAAACTCAGATTATTCAACTTTTTATTTCAGTTAAACTCAACAAAACATAACTACTAGGTTCGTTTGAGCTGTTGAATATCATTGTGTTTTTTCCTCTCTATTTATTAGCAAAAAATTTGGGCAATCAAACGACCAACAGATAATACAAATTAAAATCAACATAAACAAACCACATTAAAAAATCAATACAATTAATGTGCATAAGAACTAACCTCCCATGTCAGCAGCCATCAAAATCCCATCTTTGTACTTCAGAGCAACAACAGATGTACCAGTCACATACGGGTACCTACAAAATTTCATAAATTCAATTGAAAAAAAACTCCAAAAATTAACCCCTAAAACCCTAGAAAAGGCAAATAGATAATGCGGCTTACTGGGTTCTTTGAATGGGGTCGTTGGGGCCGACAAGGCCGTGTTTGGCTTGGTTCGATTCCATTTAACTACGTCAGTAAAGAAAGTGGATTAAGTTAACGATCTAAATCAATCAAATTTCGCGAAAACGGGAGAAATGCTTTGAAATTTAAGTAAGAACTTACACTTCTATTGAGATTTGATTATCGGTAGCTCTAACTTCACGATCTGAGAACGGTGTTATATGCGAGTGACTTTTCCTCTTGAACAAGAAAGCACAACACACTCGATCAAATACCAGACATTGTTTTTAATACCCGGACCGGCCCAATTAGTTTTTGAACCCCGTCCAGTCATGCATTGGTTCTTACATCTAGGCCCGGATCATATCTGAGGTTTGACACCTGGGCCAGATTTGGTCTTGTAAGTTTTTATTTCCCAAAAAAAAAAAAGCGAGAGGGTCTCTGGTTCCACCAGGGTCGATCTGGATCGGTATTTTAATTATTATTATTTTTTTACAAAAAAATAAAAAAATTCAAATTTAATAATAAAAAATTTTTTGAAAAAAGGAATCAAAAACTCGTTGAACCAGAAATCGAGTTACCATTTCAGTGATTGAACTGGCCGATTCAACAGATTTTCGATCGGTTCAACTCCGATTGATTTTGTAGAGATCACCCAAACCGAACCTTAAATAGGTCCCAATTCAATCGATTCGGTCCGGATTTTTAATCACTATGGCATCATTCTAACACTAACTTTGGTTCAATTTGGGAGTCCTCCTACACTTTTATGCCAAATATCAAAAATATTTGGTATTGATATTATCATGGTGTCAATTATTCTGTTTGATTTTATATAAATCTTACAACAAATGGGCAATTATTTGATCTCTTGTCATGCTAATTGCCAACCAATATTGAAATTATTGGAATATAGAAGGTTCGCGATTTTTCAAAGAAATAAATGTGATTGTTTTCAAAATTTTGAGAGATATTTAGTATTTCTCCAAATGAAGGGGCCCGTCCGTAATTAGCGAGAGAGAAGTGAAAATTTACCAATGTCTTTTGGCCCGTGATCTTTACCGTAGATCTCGGCACCACTAGACGAATCCTCAAGGTTCAAAAAGTCAATTATCATCATTCTATCAGATCAACGACCAGGACTTAACTGTATAGCACCAACAAATAAAAATTGTCACACACCCTAAGCGCTCTGACCTAAAAAAATTTTATAACTCAAAAATACAAACAAGATAGGAATCAAATTTTTTATTATTTAACCTGCAATTTCAGATTATAAATTAGAATAACATTAAACAAAAATGATATTTTTACAATACTTAATACAATATTTTGTATAAAAAAATATAATTTCCAAAAGATTTATTCCAGTTTTACCCTTTAATTATATTTGATTGTTGTAACAAGTGTTGTAAAAATATCATTTTTGAATATTAAAACAACGTAAGCGCGTACATCACAATATCCACGGAGCACTTGCACCGAAATTAAACCCGGACGTATACCGTAATAAAAAACCGGATTTGATAATCAGCAATAGGTCCGTGACTTTAGTAAAATTTGGTGGGTGATGGCGTTATGCTTTGCTCAGATCCTTCTGGTTGGTCCATTATTTCCTTCGGTCAATAAAGCAGGTCGGTGATTCGTGCGAAAGCTTTTCCGCGAACCCTAATTCACCGATTAATACAAATTTGAATACTGACACAGTAAGCTCTCCGATTGATTACGATTCTCTTCATGTGTTAAATTAACGTTAATTTAAATACGAAAATTCGCTTTTGAATTGAAATTAATATGATCATTTTTTCTAATTTGTTTGGTTTGTTTGGTTAGATCGATAACTGTGTGGATATTTTATGGGCTGATTGTTGATTGATGATCGGAATTTGCAGCTTTGATTGAATACTGATTGTGGCTGCGTTTTTGTTACAAAAAAAAAAGAGACATGGATTTGGTAGCTAGCTGCAAGGTAATTAAATTTTTTTTTTTTTTGTTCGGTATGGTGAATAACTGGTAATTTCTTGTGAGAAGTGGTGTTGTTTTTTCTTTTGGAGTTGTGAATTGGATTGGAGTGAAGGAAGAATTTGAGTAATTGCAAATTTGAGTGAGGTGAAGTTATGGAGTATGTTTTCTATTCGGGAATTAATTGAATGCTATATGAGTACTCTTTTGGGGATGAGATTCACCTTGCTTGCCATTTTTAAGCCTTTGTTGATTGTGCGAACTGCAAACAAATATTTTAAGGGGTTTTCCCCCTCCCCTTTAAAGTGTGTTGGTATACAAATTTTTTGACACCTTGCGCTGCATCTCCTCTTGCAGGACAAATTGGCATATTTTCGAATAAAGGAGCTGAAGGATGTACTCTCTCACTTTGGTCTTTCAAAGCAGGGAAAGAAACAGGTTAAATGCCTAATATAGTACCTATATTGTCATGTCATTGTTCTCTTGCATGAAATAGTAGTGTTCATTGTCGATTTATCAATAACTATGTTACTGGAATCTTGTGCTAATTGATGGCAGCTGGCGCTTGTAAGTCTCAAGTTATTTACCATGGCATATTATTGTTTATACGTGTGTGTTCACGATCCTCTCTTCATATTTGCCGTTAACTTTCTCTTTTATGAAATACTAGTATTTATTGTCAAGTTATCAAGTACTATGTAACTGGATTCTTGACAACTGTTGGTGCTTTGAAGTCTCAGTTTGTTTGCCACAACGTTACAGTGTTCACGTGTGTGTGTGTTGACGATCCTTTCTTTAAACTGACAGTTCCTTTTTTCGGTAATGAATCTATTTGATCATGGTAGTATAAGTTGGATTTATAACCAAGGTTTGAAAAATCAGTATGTGGTGCGAGGTGGTCTCACTCGTGAGGCGATGCGGGTAGCCTCGAGGAGGTCAAGGCAATAGCCTCAACCTAGAAATGAAAATAAAATTTAAATGCATTTTCAATAAAAAAAAATACATAATTTACTTTTAAAAATTATTATTTTTAAAAATAAATAATATATTATTAAACTATTAAAAATAATACAAAGATATAAAAAAAACCCTTACTGAAATGAAATGAATAAACAAGTCAGACCCACCGAAGTTCCATCTGCTAGGAAACCCTAGAAACTCCTTTCTCATCAAATCCACTGTAATTTTTCATCGTACTGCTGCGGTGGAGGAGATCTAGATCTCTTCCAAACAGAGATTGGCGTCGAGGCGCCCGCATTGCCCCAACGCTGCTAGAGGCCGGTCGCCTCACCCGCATGATGCGACCTCCCATTTAAGCGGCCTGAGGCGGCAGCCTCAACACGCCTCTGGCCGCGAGGCGGTGGGGGCGCCGCCTCAGTCCGATTTTTATAACATTATTTTTAACCTCAGCTGTTAGTTATCTATGCTTCTAGATAGTGTTGGTTGTACCTTCTATTATTTATTATGTTCTTTATTGAATCTACTTACCTTTCTTGCTTGTTCCTTGCTTTTCCTAATAACTCTACCTAGCCGAACTCTCTCTTTGCCCCCCTTCTATTTTAGGCAAGACAAAGTAAGGTTTAACAATCGTCTATGGTTAGATTTAACACTTACTGGTGGATACGTGTTGCTCCTTTTGAAATGAGTAAAGAGTGTCAGCTGACATTTTGTTGTTGCTTAATATTCGGTTGGAATTTTCATGGTTAGATTTAACGCTTACTGGTGGATACATGTTGCTCCTTTTCAAATGAGTAAAGAGTGTCAGCTGACGTTTTGTTGTGGCTTAATGCAGTGTTTAAAAATACGTTTCGAGGCGGCCGCCTCGCACCGCCTCACGGCGTCGGCGCGTCGAGGCGGCCGCCTTATACGCCAACAACCGAGGCGGCTGCCTTTCACCGATGAGGCGGCCGCCTCAGGCCGCCTCACGCAGACTCGGCGCGAGGCGGTTCGAGGCGGCCGCCTCGGGTCTTGTGCCATTTTTTTTTTTAAATGGAATGAATTTGTGTAATGAAAATTGAAATAATGTTAAATGAATTTGTGTAATGAAAATTGAAAGCATGTTAAATGAATTTGTGTAATATAGTAATGAGAAATCAGCTTAATGAATTTGTGTAATACTGTAAGGAAATAATGTTAAGTCAAATTTGTATCTGTTAAGTTGTTACATGTATTAATGATAATTGTAGTCCATTGTGGATATTGTATTAATGCCCGATGTTCTATACATACCCAATATATGTTAGTTTATATTTTTCAGTGAAATGTCGAATCGAACAGATCGGCCTGGAAGTACGGGCATGAAAGTAATGTATTTTGGATTACTTTCAATTGTTTTTTGAACATACTATGAATTATGAAGAAAGTAATGTATTTTGGATTACTAATCAATTGTTTTTTGAACATACTATGAATTATGAAGAAATGAATGTATTTTGAATTATTTTTCCGATTTCCGGATCGAGGCGCCCGCCTCACCGCCTCGAGGAGGTCCGCCTCGCACCTCAATGGCCGGCCGCCTCGAGGCGCCGCCCCGTATTTTTAAACATTGGCTTAATGTATTAACTTGGAATTTTCATTTATTTGGGTGTGAATGATTGGGGTTTGTGCTCACCTTTTTTTAAGATTATTTTCCCTTTTTCCCCCTGTTTTAAGTCATCTTATTTGTTTATGTCATTGATTGATGGTGTTTCATATATTTTTAATATATGTGTAGGATCTCGTTGATCGGATATTAGCCATTCTCTCCGATGATCAAGGTAATTTTTTTCATTTCTATTCTCCTAAATATGAAAAAAATTTGTTCTTTTGCTTAAATATGTAAAATTATTGATTATTCTATCTTTAGTATGTTGTGAAAAACTAAAGATGTTCTTACTGTTCAATTTTTGTTTTGGCTGCCTTTTTTTTTTTCAATTTGATACATTGTTGTAAACTTGTAATTTGTAAAATCATATGCCAGGTTCAGTGCTTGCTTTAGTGCTTTTATTTTATGTCGAGCCATTATTGAACTTTATTTGCTTCATTTTAATTCTGTGTTGTGCCTCATTTTTACATGCTTTTGAGTATTTGCTTGTTAGTGAGTCAAAAAAATTTCTATTAGAGAGGGAAGGGGAATAGGAGAGTTGTGTGTTTTAGAGGAAGAGTTACAGGAGGGCGGCGAGGGCAAGGCCGCAAAGGAGAGAAAAATGAGAGCTAAAGGTGGACATAGAGGAAAGTGGAAGAGAATGGGGGGTGTGTCAGAGGAAGAGGAAGAGAGTGAGGGAGAACCTTCATTATGAATAATGTTTTTGTTTCTTATTGAAGAAAAATAGATAAAGAAAAGAGTGAGGGAGAACGTTCATTATGAATAGCTTGTTTCTTAAGGAAATCAATTCTCCGGATGTGGATATCTACGCTTTCTATTTCCATGAGAAAGATCAGGACTTTGAATGATAATGTTTAGTATTAGGATTTATGTCAAAGGCAACCTAATTGCTTGTTTACATGTGCGCAAAAGAAGAAGCTATTATATATTGAAGTTAAGAAGGTTCCAAATCCACTTCTAAAGATACACGTGTTTCATGTCTAAGGTCTAATTTAGTTTCAGTCTATTTTTTGGGTTTTTTCTCAGGTGTGTGTTTTTTTTTGGGGGGGGGGGGGGGGGGTGGGTGGGTAGGGTTGAACACGTGTATGTCTAACTAGGGTGTTCATGGTGGTTTGGATGTTGCTTATGCGCATCTCGGCCCCCCAGTTAAACCTTTGTTTAAGTGATTTATGTCTTTCAAATTGGTATTGTGGAAATTATAGAACCTTGTAGCTTATGCATTCTTTTCCCATATTTTTTTTCAGTTTCGAAGATTTGGGCAAAGAAGAGTTCTGTTAGTAAAGAAGAGGTGGCAAAACTGGTAGATGATACATACAGGTTGTCTTCTTAATTATTGTACCTCTGTTCTATGATACAGTTTATAACGCCCGTCATTGGTTTGTTAGTTTCCTTTTCTTTTTAGTTATTTATGGATATCTTTTCTTACAGATGCTACTCTCCTTTTTCCATATTTTGTCTATAGTTACAAAACTTTCAAGCTTTGTTGTGCCCCTCTATGTGCTTCAATGTCATGCTTTTAGTCCTGCCTCTGACATGCATAAATTGTGTGTTCTTATTCCCAGAAAACTGCAGGTCTCTGTGGCCACTGACTTGGCATCAAAGGGAGGACTGGGTGTTTCAAATAGCAGTAACATAAATATTAAAGGGGAAATGGATGACTACACCCTATCAGATACTAAAGTTCGCTGTCCTTGTGGAAGTTCACTGGAAACTGAGTCAATGATCAAGGTTATAATATTATGTAGTATTTTGTATGCTCTTTTCATATTCTTGGATAATTTATAAGTTATGTAGCTATTGAATTTGTAGTTCAATCCTTTACCTCAATGAATTACTGATTCTTTCTTCTGTTCTCATTTTTTGATGATTGGCAGTGTGAGGATCCTAGATGCCATGTGTGGCAACACATGAGTTGTGTTCTAATCCCAGAGAGACCTACAGAGGGAAATCCACCAGTACCTGAATTATTTTATTGCGAGATCTGTCGACTTAGCCGAGCTGACCCGTATGTATCACAGTCCTTTATTTTCACATAAATTGTAATGTGGTAGACTTTGGATGATATACATCACGCAATGTTTAAAAATACGTATAACGCCTCGAGGCGGTCGGCCTTTGAGGCGCGAGGCGGGCGCCTCAATGCGAACGATAAAAAAAATTATAAATTGATGAAATGATGATTCTTGGTTAATAATAAACTTATTATAAATATTTAGAAATTTAATAAATTAATAATTAATATTTTTAATTAAGGATATTTTTGTAACTTATTTTTTATTTAAATATTTATAATAAATAATTTTATTGTTAATAATAAATTAATTTGATATCATTCACAATTATTTTTTTTTGAAAATCACAATTAATGTTGATTAATGATATTAATTATGACTCTTTTTCACTAAAACCATATTAGAGCCAACCATAATGTTGAATTTGAATTGTATCAAGAATCCACTTTATGTCAATCTACACCTAATGCTTCATGTGACAATAAATTTAAAGAAAACAAAAGGCATATTAAATTGACGAAATGAAATTGACCAAACGAGGACGTTTTAGAGCCTTAGAGACGAAATGAAATTGACCACACAACGACGTTTTGGAGCTCTCAAAACGTTGTCGTTTTGAAGGTAAAAATCGAAAAAAAAAACAGGCGCTGTGAGTGAGGCGGCCGCCTCGTGCCGCCTCACGTCGATTCGGCGCGAGGCGGACTGAGGCGGCCGCCTCACGCTGTGTGAAGCGGCGAAAATCTGAAAACCGAAAGACGCGGCCGCCTCGAGGCTGCGCCTTTCACCGTATTTTTAAACACTGACATCACGTCAAGGGTGAAAAATATCCTTTAATTCTGTCCTCCAAAATCTATATAATTAGCTGTCAAATTATTTCGTGATTAGCCCTTTTCTTTTCACTATTTATTTCTGCCCTTGTTCTCAAAGGAGTGCTGTTTTTTTCCCTAATTCATGATATTCTTTTGTTCTCAATCAAATACAAGTAGACTGACACCGTAGCATAGATCATAGATGGTAAAACTACTGACCAAAATGCACATACCCTTGCTAGCTTGGATAATTATCCCTTTGTGATCCCAAGGACTGTTATGACTAGGATGTTATTTGAAGCTCATACATGTTGACACCAGGATAATAACAGACAGGCAGGTAAAATATTTCTAAGAGAAATCATTAGACCATGAGGATACATCAACAATTAAAATCATAGATGAGTTAAGTGATGTACACGTCTTATTATTAATATTTGCTTATAATGTACATCACAAGAAATATGTGGCTAAATTAATTGGAGTGACTATCATTTGAACTGGAATATTTTTAACTAGACCATTAGCCTGCCTGAAGCTGGCTTGCGTGAATTTGCTTGAAGCATTTGGCTGGTAGGTTTCTTTTGGAGTATGCTGTTGAATATGTTTAATTTTTAATGTTCATGAACTCTGCAGTTTGAATGGGAAAAAGTAAAATTCAGTTGTTTAAAACAGGAATTTTATGAGTTTGATGGACCTTCAACTCTTTATTAGCCATTGTCTCTTGACGGGCTTATTCGATCCGGTGATCACTTGATGTTTCCTATTAAGCTAGTTTTTTATATTGTTGAATTTTGGACTCATGGTTCTTTTATTTCCACGCAGTTTCTGGGTTACAGTTGCACATCCATTATATCCTGTGAAGTTGACTACTACTAGTATTCCGACTGATGGGTGAGTTGATTATAGTTGTGTTCCTGTCTAAACATTTTTGAAATGTGAAGCATGCAGGTTCTACACTTTCCTCCTTTTTGCTCTCTTTGTAGTGAATTGCATAATTTTTTATTTAAGCTGAAGGCAGTTAGCATAGACTTTTTGCTGGTACTTCTGAAATGAATGTTGTAGGGTGGTTTTTTAACAAAATTAGAACTAGCACGCACTTGGGTTAACAGTTTTCTGACTTTTTTCTCCTGCAATTGGTAAAGTTGAATTGGAGGTAATTAGCGTAAAGAAACAATTAGTAGTTTTGAAGTTAATTCAGTATGCGGGTCTTTGATATATTCACTGAATCACTACCATATGTTTTGAAAGGAATCAGGTTTACAAGTATTCGTTTTTTTTCCTTCTTTCAGAGGTAGAAAGAAGGAAAAGTATGGTTCTTTTCAATAAATTACAATGTGTTATCGGTTTCATGTAGCCGTAGTAATTTTTCATCATATGTTTAGTCATAGAATTGCTAACAATTTGTACTTGAGATTATAAGCTGTGGACAATGTTGTAAATCATGTTAGATGAAACAATAATGGGTTTGTAGCAACTCTATCTGATAATGATTTTGTCATGTATGGACCTTAATTTGCGAGACAAACATAACATATGGGTGGTTTTCATATGAATTTGGGTTGGACTCAGTCACTCAAACCTGCATCCTTCACTGTACTCTAATCTGTATCTCGTGTATGGTTATTCTTCTAAATATTTGTATGCAGTTAAGGGACTTTTTCCCTTTGATTTCAGTCATGCAATGGTCCTGTCGTTGTATGAATCATCAACTCTGTTTTCCAGTATAATGCACAATTTAATTTATATCTCAAATTGAATGTTTTCCAGCACAAACCCTGTACAGAGTGTGGAGAGAACATTTCAAATAACGAGGGCAGACAGAGACTTATTGTCAAAGCAAGACTATGATATTCAGGTTGGTTGGAAAATTAAATGATTCTTTATATTTTACTATTTTTCCCGTAATTTAACGTGTTTATGTCCTGTTTATGATGTAATTATTCAGGCATGGTGTATGCTTTTGAATGACAAAGTCCCATTTAGGATGCAGTGGCCGCAGTATGCAGATCTACAGGTCAATGGTAAAGTCATAGAAGTTGCTTTGACTGATTTGTTGATTTAGTTCTTGCATATACCACAAACCATCCCAAACTTCATAAACCCACATTTTGCAAATCTTATGCAGTTTTGTGCAATTAAAAGATTCTGTTAGTAGCTAATATCCAGTGAGACCCTTTGGTTCTCCGTAATTAATAGGTGATCATTATCTTCAGCTGTTAATGACATGATTTTCTTTTATGTGATTAATTGTACAGGTGTAGCTGTGCGTGCTATTAATAGACCTGGCTCACAAGTACTAGGGGCTAATGGTCGTGATGATGGTCCAATAGTGAGTTTTCTTTCTGTAAAAGCACAATCAAGTTTGTGTCTGCTTCTAATATCTTTCTCATCTCCCTATTTTATTTATTAGCTCTGTTTTTGCATGCACACATGCATGCTTGTGTGCATGTGTGTGTTTCACGTGAACAAGCACGCGTGAGCTTGTTGGTTTTTCCATCCGTTTCTCTCTGTTTGTTCACGTGATCAGGCCTTTGCAGGTGGGTGAGTAGGCACCCCACGTTTGCAATAACGTTTATCAGGTGGTTCGTTGCTTTTTATGTGTTTTCTACTTTTCTTAGCTCATCTTCAATTGGTTTGTCAGATCAAACCATGCACAAAAGACGGAATTAATAAAATTTTATTAACTGGATGTGATGCGCGCATCTTCTGCTTAGGAGTTAGAATTGTTAAGCGGCGAACTGTTCAACAGGTAATCCATTTTTCTGAATTCCTTATTTTGTTTGACCTTTCTAAATTTTGTTCTCACTCTCTGAGAACGATTAATGTTTCATTGGCCTTATTCCTTTTTGCATGTATTTGAAATGTCATCTTATTTGGGGGAGTAGTAATTAATTTTGTTCTCTAAATTATGCATGTATTATCTGTAATGGCATCATATTCATGTCTGCTGAGTATTATTGGCTATGCTGTTCTGCGAAGTTCTGCGAAACATTTAATCTTAGGTCTGATACTGGTATAATATTAATTGGTTTATGTTCAATGATTGGGTTTTCATTTGGTTGGATGGGATAGGTTCTGGGTGCCTCTCTAAGCATGCCCTGTTTCCATCCCTAGTTGTATCTCACTGGAATGGCTTTTTATATGTAATTCTTTTTGCTGCACATTTTGATTTATCATTAGAAGATTTATTCCTTTGTTTTTGAGATTTGACATTTAATGTTTCTGTGATCATCTGGTTTCATGGTAACCTCAGATTCTCAACTTAATTCCTAAGGAGTCCGATGGTGAGCTTTTTGGAGATGCTCTTGCACGCGTTTGTCGTTGTGTTGGTGGTGGAAATGATGCTGATAATGCCGATAGTGATAGTGATCTGGAAGTTGTTGCAGATTCTTTTGGTGTCAATCTACGCTGTCCAGTAAGTTACTCAGACATGTTTATGAAATGCAAGTGGTCTCTTTACATTTTTATATTTGTTAAGATTCTTTTGGTGTCGGCCTATGTTGTCTTGTGACTTACATGCATGTGTTTGTAAATGCAAGTTGCCTCTCTACATTTGCGTAAATTTATGTTTTCTAGTTATTACATGGAAATGTTAAAGATTTAGTAAATTAGGATATCCATATGGACCATATCTAATTTATATTTATTCATTGTGCTGGATAAGCAGAGAAGGATTGATAATTATGGTTAATTTTGAGACTATCGAAAGTAGAATCACAGAAACAGGGAAAAAAACTTGTATGTAAGTTCTGTATTAATCACCTCAGATTCATACAATTCAAGAATTTTGTGTGGTGATATGGTGTGAAAAAACTAACATGCAGTTGACTTCTGTATGTGGTTAATGAGAGTATATTATTTTATGTTGAGAATTTAACTTGTTTAATCACCATCTCTTTGACCCTAATAGTAACTTTTTGTAACGTGGGAAAACTGTTGCAAGTGTGATTCTACAATTTTCTATGTTAATATAAAACTGTTTCAGTTGGGAGTAGATTCAGATTATGTTAGAGGGTTTTAGGTACTTAGATTGCTAAGCTGCTGCAATGTTTTTTGTAGTATATATTGATATATTCTTGTTTTTATTGGTTCTTAGATGAGTGGGTCAAGGATGAAAGTTGCAGGAAGATTTAAACCCTGTGTTCACATGGGCTGTTTTGATCTTGAAGTCTTTGTGGAGCTCAACCAACGATCTAGAAAGGCAAGTCAATTAAACTATACATGTTTGTTTCTTCTTCTTATTCTTCTTCTTCTTCCTCTTCCTTTTCTTCCCTTTGCTTCTGGTTGTCGTTTGTTTTTTCTGACATGCATTGGTCTGTGACCATAGTGGCAGTGCCCTATTTGTCTTAGGAACTACTCACTAGAGAATATAATTGTTGATCCATATTTCAATCGCATCACATCCGAGGTAGTGTTCTTTTCTTGACCTTTTGAATTTGTTTGTAAGAAAGTGTACTTTACATGTATTTTTACATACTACGTGGTTTACGTTGTCATGTAGATGAGAAGCTGTGGAGAAGAGATTACAGAAATCGAGGTGAAGCATGATGGTTCTTGGCGTGTGAAAACTAGAACCGAAAGTGACCGTCAGGAAGTTGGGGATCTGGCATCCTGGCACTTTCCTGATGGTTCTCTCCGTGATCCTGCTGGCGGGGAGGATAAACCAAAAGTGGATATGTTGAAGCATGTTAAGCAGGAAGGTGTTTCAGAAGGTCATATTGGTTTGAAACTTGGAATCAGGAAGAATCGCAACGGGTTGTGGGAAGTTAGCAAACCTGAAGATATGAACGGTTCTTCTGGTAATAGATTACTGGAAAAGTTTGAAAATCATGATCCAAAAGTTATCCCAATGAGCAGCAGTGCCACCGGCAGTGGTAGGGATGGTGAAGATCCAAGCGTAAATCAAGATGGTGGTGGGACTTTTGATTTCACCAATGGAATAGAGCATGAAACTATGACCTTGAATATTGACCCGGCCTATGGATTTACTGACAGATATCCACCAGCACCAGCTGGCAATGCAGAAGTTATTATTCTTAGTGATTCAGAAGATGAGAATGACTTCCTAATATCTTCTGAAAACATATACAGGGACGATCGAAATGATACTGGTGGGGTTTCTTTTCCTGTGCCCTCTGCAGGAATTGCCAATTCCTACCTTGAAGATCCTGCTATTGGTGGTGGTGGGGACTCGTGCTTTGGTTTTCTTACTGCCAATGACAATGATTTTGGGATGCCTCTTTGGCCTTTACCGCCCGGAACTCGAGGGCCAGGTTTTCAGCTATTTAGTTCAGATGCAGATGTACCAGATGACTTTGTGGATTTGCAGCATGGCTCTATCAACTGTCCCACTCCTATGGATGGTTATACATTGGCTCCTGATACTGCAACGGGGTCTGCATCTTTAGTTCCAGGTTCTAATGTTGGGGTTGCTACTGACATGAATGATAGCTTGGTTGACAATCCCTCTCTTCAAAAATTTTTTCCAACAAGGCCTTCAGATACATCAGTGCAGTCTGATTTGAGAGATCGAGCTGATGTGGCCAATGGTATCCATAATGAGGATTGGATATCTCTTAGGCTTGGGGATGGTGCCATGGGCACCGGCAATCGAAATGAGTTAGCCACTGCAAATGGAGTAAATTCAAAACAGCCAGTACATTCCAGAGAAAGTGCCATGGATTCTTTAGCAGACACTGGTTTGTTCCCTTTTTCTTTGAAGAGATAGAGTTTTGTTTAAATATAAAGATATTAAATCACGATAGGTTTAGTGAAGGAAGTTGCTGGTTGCTTTTCACAAGATGCTAGTATTTATTTATATCTGGTGTTGTAGATGTCAATGGTGAAATTGGTCAGGGATAAATATTTTGGTGGTGTATGAAGTTCTATGTTTCAGTGTTTTCTCCATTTATAATCATAATTCCTCATATTGGATTGGGATCTAGTTAAGGATTCTTGCCATCTTTGTGCCAGTAATTGTTCACATATATTAAAGCTTTGTGTGTTTGCTGCAGAAACACTATATTTTACTGTTCCTCTCTTCTGCATTACAAATTCTTTTTCTTTTAAAACATGTCTCGAATGTTTTATCTTCTGCAGCTTCCTTGCTTCTTGGTATGAATAACGGAAGATCTGAGAAGGCAAGCAGGGAAAGGTCAGTCTCAAATAGTCCTTTCTCATTTCCTCGCCAAAAGCGCTCTGTAAGGCCGCGATTGTATCTTTCTATTGATTCGGACTCTGAATAGAAAATTTTGGACCATGTAATCATGAAATTACTGGAGATCGTGACTGAGTTTCTGATAAAAAGGATTTCTCGCAGTGGTTGGTGCTCGAACCCTCTTGATGTGGAAGAAAGTAGACAAATATTTTGTGCCTTGTGAAATGGTCAGTGTGGTGTGAGAAATGCACAGCAGCACCAAGTTTGCAAAAAAAAAAAAAATGTTTCCTCTAAAAATTGTGCCAGCACACTGCAGAATTTTTTACCCAAACCAAAGCTATATAGGTTTTATTTTACCCTCCTAACTTATGTTAATTCTGTTAGATATTTTCCCTCATTGTTTGATTTGAACAGGTTTATATAAGCTATTTATGGACAGTTATAAAAAAAATTCTGCAGTCCTGGTGCTGGTAAATTGTATAGAAGAGATGGTCATTTAATCTTAAAGTTGGAATTGATCCATTGGTAAACCTTTGGATTAAGTGGGGAGGCCCCTTAAGAAACACAAAGCTATTGTCTTTTTGGCTCTGTTTATTACAAGATCAAATAGCTTGTAAATGTTGTCATTGAAATATTTATTTACAGAATATTTTCCCAATGAATAATTATTTTGGCTTCTTATTGTCTTTCACCACCAGTGCTCCACTGCTGAATTTTTATCATCACTTCGAGCCTATCTGGATATATATTAGTAATGCCGGGAGATAAATATTTTGTTGTATTAAAGTTACAGGTGCACGATATTATTGCAAAGCCTATCTGGATATTTATTTCTATACAACTTTTCTTAACATATCTTTTGTTTCAGTTATGAAGCTGACCCCTTGCATGTTGACTGTTTTTCTCACCTGGGCAGCATATGCCTATTTGGTGTTGCTCTATTTGGCAGGTTTAGTAACATAACTGGTTAGTAATCTTTGATTTTTTATTTTTTTTATTGGTTATAATCACCTTTTGCCGTTTCGGACCTTGGGGGAGATTTGAAAAATAAATGTTTGAATATCTGAAACCTAGGAAAGGTATTTGTCATTTATATGCTTTTCTATGATCTCATGCCCTGCTTAGATAGATGTTGGGGAGTTGGACTGAATCTGGGCCAAGACAATGGTAGACGATTTGTGTTCAATTCCATTATTTTCCCAGCTTTTTACGGTTGGTGAATTGCCTTGCAACTTTGACAAAATGATGAAAATTTAATTTGTTAGTGTAATTTTTACTTGTCCAAGGTATATTTGTGCCCTTGCTGTCTCAGAAATTCGAAGAATTATTCCTATTATGTTGCAGGCTTCTATAAGTTTGGAAGGTGCCTGTGATTAAAAGCCTAATTAAGTTGATGTAGTATTGTCCAGCATTTTAATAAAATTCGCCATCTAAATTCGAGTCTTGCGGAAGTATTTGGGTCGACAAGAGGAAAAAAATAGCCTAACTCGTTCAACCCTTGGGACTTGAGAAGAAATCACAGAAGGCTAGAAACTTGCAAAATGTGTTGATTTAAAACCTTCCAAAAAGGTTGAATCCCACTTTTGTTTCTTTGGATTCTCTTAATTGCAAACGGACACAAATCTGTATCGAAAATCCTCTTCAGCCGGCAAGTGCTCAAACAAAGTATCCGCACTGCCAGTTGCTAAACCATAAATTGAAATATACCAAGAGATTTATTCAACTCTTTAACAAGTGCCAGCTCCTTTCAGTTTCAGCTTAGGAAATTTTCCTCTTCTGTTTCATGAATAACACAATAAAAAGCTTACCAGTATCTTTAAACACAACATGCTCATCCTGCTCTTGATGGACACCAACAGTTAAAATTTCCTGACTAGCAGCAATCAGAAACCTGAACTATTATGATTGCAGTAAAATTCTTATCCGACTTTATACCCTTTAATTTTATTATCAATGGAAATAAATGAAATCAATGTGTCCCGTCCTCCATTCAAAGGCTGAACCAACATCGATTGTGCTATCAGGCTGATAATTGGATGTCTGAACCAATGCCAGTCACCGGCAAGAAGATTTTGAGTTGTGGCAGGCTCGGAGGAGCGATACCTATCTGTACTGTCATTATTCAGTAGCAGCAGCTGGGTTTGAGTGCCTCAAGCTCTCACAACCTGGGCAGTTGTGCAAACTTTCGTGAATGTAAATGTCACACTCAAGGCAGAAGTACTTTTTGCATTTTGGGCAAGCAACACAAAGGCCAGTCTTGATTCCTGCATCAAAACAAACGGATCATGAGAACAATAAGAGCTGAGTTGGGAGTGCATCTCATGGAAGATAAGTTTTTACTCACAAACTACGGACAAAAAACATTAACTCAAATAATTTATTTATCTTGACATAAAACGATCAACAAAGTATCTGCAGACTGCATCTAACATATGTCATTTCATCATAATGAATAGAATCTCTGTCCTCTAATGGAGCTTAGTCATGATTGATAGTTTCACATTTACATGTTTTTTTTTCAAAAAACCATCAAGGTTTGAACTGTAAGCTTCACTTACCATTTGGGCTAATACTACCATTTCTAAGCTGGTAGCCTAGCAAGGAAAAAGATGACAAATCTTTTCTTCATTTAAGTACTACTGTCTAGGGTTCTCAGAGCTTACCTTTTTCCATGACATCAGAATGTAACATGGCAAGTTTAAGATATGTAGGAAAACAGTACTTAAATGTTTCCTCTATGATGGTTGTTTCAATTTCCCTTTGATGGTTAGCCCTTACTCAGCTCTTCCTTCCTTGCATCACTTTAATAGTAATGGCAACTTGCCCATGAAAGATAGGAAACATAATTCACCTCATGTATATAGCACCATTGAATATAAAGTCATCAAACAAAAAGCAGCTTGGGAATTGCAAAGCTTTTCATATAACCACTTACCGGGACTAAGAAGACTTTGTTGGCAACCAAAACAAGTTGATTGTGATCTGTTATGTGGATCATTTAGACGTGACAGAGTGACCTCATCAAATGGTGCAATAGGAAAGAGATGATGGTATGACCTAGCCAAATGGGGTGAAGAAACAAGTTGCAATCCACAAATACGGCATTCAGTAGGTAGCTCACAAACACGAGCTTTGCATCTTGGACAAGTGTATCCCACACCAACCTTAGCTTCTTTATGACACGAACAGATTGAAATAGAGCCCTCCGCTGCTCTTTGTGGGAAACCCATCTTGATCAAATTGGCAATTGCAAACTCAGCTATTGCTGGAGGTGGGGGTGCATGCTCTAGTATCAACTCCTTAAAGTGGGACTGCAGTCAGTCACAAGCCAATATAAGACAAAATATAGTCATGAAAAACTTCTTCTTTGTGTCTCAGTGTGTACTTTTCCTAAAGTGTCATTACATCCAGAAAAATGGAGTATATAATAGAAAATATATCTGTTTCTCCTTAAGCAGGATACCAGAGTCTCAAGATGGTAACTCCATCTAGATGACAGAGCTTACGCTCCAAATCCAAGAAAGGACACAAAAATTAAAGAATTCCAAATTCCACTTGGTCTCTGAACACCAATTATATGGTTAAGCTCACCTCATCCAATGCAACAGAGTATGATCCACCAGTTTCTTGGCAGAGATGTTTGCATATAAACATTTCTGCAGATAGACCAATAACCGAACACCTTATTTTAGATTCCTTGCATATCTGAATGGTCTCCATTATATCTCCCGGATCACAAGTACTGAGAGCGGAATACAAGATCAAAACTTCACGATGACCATATGATGGAATTTGATTGAGAAGCCCATTTACGAGATCTAGGGCATTCTGTATCGAGGAATCGCCTGAGCATCCCAACTTACCCATCAAAGCTTTGATATGAGACTCAGGGCTCCCACCAAGATCAGTTAAACAATTAGCAACCCCATCCTTTATAGTCACCAAACCAATTTGACTAAGGGGATTCTGGTCAAAAAACTCCCTGACAAAAGCCTCAACTTGTTTCGCAATCACGGCCATTCTACTTGGCCGAAAATCCATCTCTGCAGCTGCCTGAATACATTACAGACAAAGGTAAAAAAAGTTATCCTCTACCAAAAAAAAAAGGAACAAAGGCCATAAGTTTTTTTTATCCACGTCTTCCATTAATGATTGAAGATGATTCCTAAATCATTGTCAGTTTCTAAAACCCAAGCAATTTTCTTTAGAAGTGTTCAACATTGTCAAACCAATAATTTCCCAGAAGAGAGACAATATCACTTTGATCCTTAATTAGTTATAGGTTACAAAATTCAGGTTAAAGCATCCCAGTTCTCAGAAGAATCTTACACAAGGTTTTCTGAAACTAAAAATCCACAAAATATCAATAAATCATTAAGCCTCCCTCTACACTTGAATGAGAAAAAATTTCAGTCAACAAAAGCTGAAGAAAATACCAAACACCAATCCTTTACCATTTAGCAACTAACCACGATTAAAAATTAAAACTTTAACCCCTTAAACTTCTGAAAATATGAAATTTAGCAAACCCAGAAACTTATCCATCACCAAATCTCTCACTTCTCTTCACAAACAACACGGCCTCGCAACTATTTTCATAAACTACAAAACACTCGTATAACAAAAAGCACACTAATCAACTTCATTAACAATCTTAAAATTACCCATCATTAAAGACTCAAACTTTAAGAATAATAAAAGGTACCCGAGAGAGATCGATGACAATGTAGAGATAACGAATGAGACCCTTTTGGATTCGAGCAGTAGTGGCTGTTAACGCACGAGCACGGAGGCGGCGGCGATACTGAGCATGGTAAATTGCTGAGTTGTCAATGGGTCGAAGCAGCCCTGACTCGTCTTCTTGCAGAGATTCCCATGATCTATCATCTGCGTAGCTTCTTTCCCACGCTTCAAGGCCTCCGTTCAAGTCGTCCTCTTCATCGTCTTCTTCCTCTGCTTGCCCGTTCAATCTCTTTTCTTCAGAATTCTTCATTATTATTTTTTTAGTCTCTGAATCCAAATATTGCAAAATACTTTTAGTTTTTGGTGGGTGTCTATGTATACTTTCTAATGAGGGAAAAGAATTTCAGACTTTCAGTCTGAAACCGTGTTTCTGATTTCAGTGTTCTTATGTTCTGTAATTGGAAGTTTTGAGAGAGCAAAAAAAAAATTTATAATAAAATAATATATTCGCCCACCGTGGGGCTCGAACCCACGACCACAAGGTTAAGAGCCTTGCGCTCTACCAACTGAGCTAGACGGGCTTTGTTGATAAGAATTAAAACTTTATTATTTTATCTCGTTAAATGACTTGGAATTTTTTTCCAACTTCCGGAAAATTAAGCAGGAATGCGATGTGATGAAGTACAATGCTGACAAAATTTTGCTTAATTTCCTTTCCCAATAAAATTACATTCTAAAATAGTTTACACTAATCAAAATCACTAAAAGAAGTCTATAAACTACAAACTAAATTAATAATAATATTTGGACAGTGAAAAGTGCCTTTGCATGTGCAATGAGTCCACCAAGATTTTGAACAGCCCTCCTCTTAAAAAAACAGTAATCGATTGGTCTACAAATGTGCTGCACAAGCAGCTTGATGAGCTAGGTAGGAGCTGGTTTCCGACTCATTGAGCTCACGCCTAAAGAGTTTTCAGTCTTCGTCTTCTGAATCGAGAACTGGGAGGATGTTCAACGCTGAAGAACCAAGATGCATGCCCCGTACAATGCCTCCATATCCAATCTTAATCCTGTGACACAGAAGCAGGATGGAATCCCATAGTGCAGTTCTTCCCTGAAAATAAAAGACCAAAACAGTTGTTGTTTCAGAAAATGATTCACATACATCACTGACGACTTTGAAGTACTATAATGTATGTTCACATACATATTATGGAAAAACCAAAAAACTGCCACGAAAATATCATCCAAGTTGTGAGCAGGTGGACTACTTTACTCAAGTAAATGAATTGCAAGAAACCACCCGATTTTTGAAGTAAATTCTGTCTTGAATGACAATAACATCATTCTAGTTCTGAAGTGTGTGTGTGTGTATGTGTGCACCAGGGTCAAAGCTCTCTTTTCCACTGATTGACTAAGGTTGTCATAAATTGTTTGTTTACATGATAAGTTTTCAGTGTTTGATTCTCTGCTAGAAATGTTAGGTTCTGTTTAGTTCAATTTTTCTCCTCCCTTGGTCGTCAATCATCATCCAAAGTTGGCATGTACTATAATAACCACATACCTGAAGAGAAAACTGTAGCTTCTTATCCCAGTACAGGGCAATGATTGGCGGGCTTTGTTTTCCAGCAACCAGCACACAAGCTCCTGGGTGAAAAATGGAAGGAACACTAGATATGACCGCAATGTACTTCTCAGGAAACCTTTCTTTTGGAGGAAGGATCCCCAAGAACAAGGGATTCTTGCTAGACTGTGCTCCAGCATGAGAGCTAGGATCCACATGTAGCATCCACTTTGGGTGCTCTAAGAAAGCACAAAATAAATAGAGGAGCAAGTGAGAGTCAGTTGGAAGCTCAAGAGTCCACTTCTTGTTCTTTTTGTCATAGACCTCCCCACTTCCGAGATACTCGTAATTCTTCACGCAGGTTCCTTCAGCCAGCTCTGTAAAATTCCACAAGCAAAAGCAGCTCAAAATTAGAACGTATACAGCACTATATGGTTGTTATAAATTCAATTTCAGATGAATCCATGGACATTCACACGGGAAGACCACGTGGGGGTAAATAAGACTCTTACCTCGGATCCTTTGCACTGTATAATCTGCCCGAATGCTGCTTTGTGGTAGTAAACCTTTCACCCACTCTCCTTTCATCAATGCGTGAAGCCTCTGATGTTCAGTTATGGCATCCACACATTCCTGCATGGCAGGAATCATTGGATTTTGCTGTGGAGATTGCTGTAGATTGGCTAAAGAAAACTTTGCTGCATGTAATAACATAAACCAAAAAGAATCTTTAGCAAAATTCCACAACCAAAACCAACCAATCATGTAACAAATAACAATAGGAACAGTAATAGTTTATGCAATGCCAATGATAATAGTTGTTTAGAAGCAACTTACGGATGGAAGCATCCAGAATCTGAACAAGACTAGCACGTAACTGATGAAGGCTGCTCTCTTCATCAAGAGCAAATGTCGGTTGCCATTCCTGAGTCCTATCAACTGGAGACACAGCGGCTGGAATTCCACTAGTTGGTAAATCACTTCCCACAGGACTAATCGTGATTGAAATACCAAGCTTTGCAGCTGCATGCATTACCTACAAACAATAAAGCTAAGAATAAATTAGGACACTCAACAATAGATAATATGTAGAGGTAAATAAAGATGATCATATCAACAGAATACAACTTTTGTCATCTCAATCTACATATTTCCTACCAAGAAAAGTGAAAAGCATGCATCAAAGTTTGAAAGCAATTTTCTCACAAGCCTGAACTTTAACCAAGTTCAAAGCGGTTCCAACTTCTGAATCGCGTCTTACCACTAATAAGAAAAGATTAAAAAAATTCAAATTGTGCAGGGACTATAGCTGACCTAAAAAATATTTTCCAAGCCAAATCATGACAAGCTATGCTTATCCCTGAAAGTAAAACTAAAAATAAAGATGGGAGGCTGCAACAAAAGTTTACTTAAAACACTAATTATCAATAATAAGAAAGGAGGGGAAGATTATGATAACAGCAAACCTGAATATGACTGGTTTCAATCTTGTTGAGTAGAGGATTTAGCAAAACAGAAGAAAACCACTGTCTGAGGCGGTCCTGCCATTGCTCAATTTGCGGATAGATGCCCAAATGCTCAAAAGCTTCAATAGATTCTTCCATGGACATTGGAAGAGGAAATTCACCCTCTCCTTTCTTTGGGGGAGTGGTAAATTTCTGGGAACCAGGAGACATCCTCACAGGCCTCAAAGGTGTGCTCCTCTTAGTTCCAGATGTATTGGCCGAGCTTGCAACATTAGCAGGACTGGATATGCCAAAACCACTGACAGTTGGTGGCGGTGTTGCTAGTTTCCCTGCTGATTCATTGATTTTCTCATCTACTTCTGCCAAGAACTGTTCAAGTTGTTCTTCAGTTGTTATCTCTTTAGCATGGGTTGGTCTCTTTCCAGACCAAGGGGTTGAGACCGCTTGATCACGTGCCGGAGAAGTGTGGATAGAAGGTAAGAGTGAACTAGCAGCAGGGACAAGATGTAGAGAAGATGGAGAACTCTGTGATCTGGATGCGGTGCTGAAAGAATTCATCCTATTGCCACCACTGCCATTTGATCTATCAGTTTGGGATTTACGATTTGAACTGGTAATTGGCTGATGAAGTGGAACAAGGGCATCTGGAGATGACAAGTGGGGTCGAGACTTGGGAGGTTTCTTTGAAGAATCAGATAGAGCTTGTTCAACTTTTGGCTTTATTCCCAGAAGTCCTAATTGCTGGTTTGTTAGCTGCAGTTGATCCTTAGATCCTTTTCTTGTTCTACGAAGAGAGATGACTTTGAGAAGGGCAGATATACTTCCAATGAAAACTAATACCACCATAGTCTGTATTGTCTTTGCCAAGAAATCTGAAAAAAAAAATAATAATTGAACATTCAAATGCGGCCACAAAAACCACAGTACTTAGTTCAAATAATCAATTAGACTCCATTTGAAATAATAATAAATAAAAAAAAAACCCTTACAAGCTGCATCTTTGGATAGATTTCTGGATCTCAGCTTGTCAATCAGCCCATTCTCCCTTATGAATTGAAACAAATAACCGAGTCAGACACATGTTTAAATTCACATGATAGCGAGCGACATAAATATAAAACTTTACAATAACTTGAAAAAGAAAAAGGAACACTTCAACAGAAATTCTCTATTCGATAGAAGGGAAGGAAACAGAAGAAACAAATTTTAGAGGAAAAATGAAACTAAATCTTCATTATGTACTACGCTACCCGAAAGCAAAAACACTGCTTAATCTTGTCCATAAATTTTCCTCTCCATATAAATATCAGCTAAAGCCTGAAATCCTCACAAAACCCTAAGTTACTTTGAGAAGCAATCACATCAAAGACCTCAAAAATTCAAAAGCTCAGCCAAAGCCCCATCTCAACCCTAGTTTCACAGCATGCTCGGTGAAGAAAAATACCTCAGACAACAAAACATGTACTAACACTTTTAATTATCTTCTTTCATTACTTTCAGGCGGAAAAAAAAAACACAAACAATCATGACAGATGTTAAACACGGTGGCAAGAATCAACTATAGAGATGCAGCTTCAAAAACTCGATCGAAGACCACCCAAAGCTGTAAAAGTTTAATCTTGACGTCAAATTTTTCTAATTGAGCTACAAAAACACACACACACACAACCACAAAATCCCAAACAAATTTCACCCACACGTGGACACACAAAAAGCATATAACCATTAAACCTTCTCTAAACCCTCAAAGCATGTAAAATAGCAAGCAACCCCATTGTTCGGTTTCACTTCAAACTCAACAAAAACAAAAACCCAATTTCCTAAATCCACCTACACACTTAATCCACACTCATAATCACACACATTCTTTTGCTTTACAGATACTATACAAATAAATTAATAAACTATTCGAATACGCGCATATGTAGAAGTCTGTACCTTGAGATGATGGAGAGAAGAACAAAGGCGGAGGCGGAGGAGAACGAGAAGATGAAAATAAGAGTCGATTTAGAGGGCTGGATGCTGTTAGCTGTGAGCGCAGCTGATAGTGCTGTGTTCTGATACACGGCGAACTTGCTCGGCTTTGACGGCGGCGACGGCCCCGTGTTGCCTCTCGCTCCTCCTCCTGATTCCATATTCGTTTGCTGTTTTATGTCATTAGTGGGGAGCCTTTGTAAGTATATATTTAATTATTTATAGAGAATTGCGGGAATTTTCGTACTTTGATTTCGAGCTTTGTCCGGAGTTTTATTTGATTAATGAGCTATGCTATTTTTTCTGAGAGAAAAAATCTCGATTTGATTTCCGAGTAGATAATTTATTTGGAAATTAAATCGGGAGATTTTTCTGCAAGAAAAATATTTTATTTATTTATTTATATATTAATATCAGTTATATTTTTAAAATAGGTTCGGGTATTAGAGCTCTCTCATGCCCAAAAAAATTAGAGATAATTATTTTCTCTTTTCAAATATGGACCGTTTGATCAAAATACTATTACAACTTATTTGTTTACTGTGTTCTGACAACCGACTTTGAACAACCAGTAAATCGAAGACAAAAGAGCATTACTCAATTCTGAGGCTTGTTGAAGTGGGCAACAATCACCTTAAAGAAATTCGAGTTTTTTTTTTCTTTTGTGTGTTCTGTGTGTAACACAAAAATGAAAAACTTCCTTATTAAAAGAAATTAACATGTCAATTATCTCTCATCAATGAGAGGCTTTTCACTTGTTGTAACCATCAAACTAATTAAATTAGTTGTTATGGAAATTCAAAAGGTTTGAAAAAAATTGGCTGGGCCGGGCCCGCACATTTTGGTCCGGCATTCTTGTACGCAGGACACGCGGGTGCACACGAGCCAAGCTTGATTCGGATTTGATTTGCACCCCCCCGCCGCGCACGTAGAGATAGCATCTATCCTTATAACTCTTTACCCATCTACATATGAGCAATCATATATAAGCATAATTTTCCCTCTATAACTTTCTCATATGGGACAAGCTCAATTCTCTTATTTTCCAACATCATTTGGTGAACTTTGAGCAACAATTTTCATTCACCAAAGCACCATTTTAAGCATATGAATATACCATTTCGAACTACTCACGGAGGAGTATCCGAATCATTCAATAACAACCACTAACACCGAAGGGATCATGCTTAAAATTGTGCATCAAAATGCTTACTCATAAGCATTTTCAACAAATACAACGATCCAAGTATGTGTGTGTATATATTAAAATGAACCCAGGACACCATTTATCTCCACATTTGTATGATATTGTCCACTTTGGGCCTAAGCCCTCATGATTTGCTATTGGGCTATACCCAAAAGGCCTCATACCAATGAAGATACATGTTCATCCTTATATGCTCATGATCTTCCCCATTTTTCTAACCAATGTGGGACTTTGGGATTTTGTTTGCACACCCAACAATCCTCCCCTCGAACAAAGGACCACCGAGCCTCCCCTCAAACAATCATCCATCCGTCCACTCTAGCCCAAGCCAACTCCTATTCACCGTTTTGGGATTAGGACACGTCCATGAAAATCGGAGCACACCACCTATCTAACCGAGCACATTCACAGATAACGGTCATGGCTCACCACCTTTTTTGTTCGGTATTATGAGGATTCATCCACATGGCTAACTCTGGGGCATGACTCTGATACTACTTGTAAGGAACATAAGACATCACTTATCTCTACATTGGTATGATATTGTCCATTTTGGGCCTAAGCCCTCATGGATTTACTCTTGGGCTATACCCAAAATATCTCATACCAATGAAAATATATGTTCATCCTTATATGCATATGATCTTCTCCATTTCTAATCAATGTGGGACTTTGGGACTTTGAGACTTTTTTTGCACACCCACCAATATATATGTGAGTGTCTCTTTCTAGATGTTAAAAAAATTAATTTAATTGTACATAATACCATTGATCCAAAATATGTTGAGGACCTTTAATTTGTGATTAAAAATTAAAATTTTTGAAACTACAATATAGAGATTATGGTTGAATAAAATGTAAAAGTTATTTTTGATCTACTCACAGATATAAAATTTGTTGTCGATCTAGTTTAAAAAAAAAAAAAAAAAACACACACTTGTAGTATTACTAAAATTACATGAGTAATATTTATTATATTGAACACAAAAATTTGGGGTTGAATTAGTATTCAAATAATGCAACTAGCATTATTATTTGACATTTATCTCCCTATTTGGGAGAAATTAGTTTGTGTATACTTAAAAATGCAAATATTACAAACTCATTAATTAACAATTAACAATCAGTAATATCTGACTAGGAAATTTGAGAAGATGCAACTGTTCTTCTCTTTTGATCAAATGAAGTCTTCTTTCAAATATATATACAATTTGTTTTTTGTAAGCATTCAAAATCTTCAACATAAAGTGTAGCCAGTAATGGGCCACGGCCCATGAAGGTGAAGAAGGTTCACACGTGCAAGGAAACTTATTATTCATTGGGCTCTCACATAATATAATAATTGATAAATTTGAAGCCATTTAAAAAAAAAAAAAAAAATCATAAAATTCGTGATCTTGCCTCTAACCACACTTCTTCTCACATCCCCTAATTATCTAAATCTAATTCTCAAAATAATGGGAGGATTTTAATTTTAATTATTGACAGGATATTATCTAAATGGCTGACTCACGGCATTTGTAGCGTGTGCGTTTGATCAACTCTCGCCAACTCAAATTTAAGAAAGCCACAGTCAAATCTTGTCGACTAGTTCATGAGTTACAATCATATGTTTCCAGTTCCATAGAACTCAAAACAAACACACTAATCATACACCGACACGTGTCAACCATACTAATTATATATACATCAACACAGAGTCGTGGATTTATTCTACAGTATCTATTATAATAAATAATAAAACGAAACGAAAAATGCAGAGGCTCATCGCTGCGCGGTCTCTTCGGGCTTCGTTTCTTGCGCAACGGAAACACTCAGCTGCTGCTTTCTCCACTTCTCTGCTGTTCGATGAGACTCAGTTGCAGGTCTCTTCCACGCGCTCTCTCTTTCTATTCTCAATTTATTTTATTCATTTCTTGATATTATTTATTTGAAAAATGATTACAGTTCAAAGAAAGTGTTGGTCAATTTGCGCAAGAAAATATTGCTCCTCATGCTGCAAAAATAGACCAATCAAATTCTTTCCCAAAGGTTATATAATACGCTACCATTGATTGTCGTTTTGTTATTTTAGACTCTGAAAGAAATCAATTTTTTTTATTTTATTTTATTCTTATTATGTTGTTATTACAGGATGTTAATTTATGGAAACTTATGGGAGATTTTAATCTCCATGGAGTAACCGCACCAGGTACTGAACCTCAGAACCAAAAAAAAAAAAAAAAAAAAAAACATTTATGAGCTTTTGGAGAGTTCCTAGTTTATAATTTGTTAGGAATGGATGAGTTTGTAAATTGTAATTATTGTCCTTCTACTTAGTTTAAAAGCATTCATTGGTAAACGGCTACTTATACTTGACAGCTAATGATTTCACTTCAATTGATTGATCAAGAACTACAGTTTATTAGTACGTTTTTAATTGATTGATCGTAATTGTTTTTAGTTGAGACCTTGATGGAATTTCAGATTTTGGAGCTGTGGCTTAGTGTTTGTTTGTGGATTCTTTTAAGTGCTTCATCTTCTGTCTTCATGTTTATGACACTTTAAGATATTCAAAAACTTAACTTTGTTTTGTTTTGCAGAGGAATATGGAGGACTTGGGCTTGGATACTTGTATCACTGTATAGCACTGGAAGAAATTAGCCGCGCTTCAGGGTCTGTTGGCCTCTCTTATGGTGCCCATTCTAATTTGTGCATTAATCAATTGGTAAATAATAAGGAAATTGAGGTTCAACTTTTAATAAACAGTACTTGTATGGTGGATTGGTAACCGAGCTTAAGATGTATAAATTGTTTTATGGTTTTTTAGGTGAGGAATGGAAACCCTGCTCAGAAAGAGAAGTACTTGCCAAAGGTGTGATTTCCGTATGTTTTGTTGTAAAGGGTAATATTTGATTATCTGCGGAGATGCTTTATAGCATATGACATATTCTAGTGGAGTATAAGTTTTTTTAATTGCCTAATGGTAACTAAATTCTCTCCCCACCTATATGAGCAGCTTTGAATCCCATATAACTCATTTCCACATGAGATTTTACAAACTGAACTATTTGGCAACCACGGATTCTGCTTATAAAATAATTTGTCTGAATGATCATGCTTTTATAGCGTCATTGATAATCTTCACTGCAATTTGTGATCACTGCTAGTCTGCTACTGATCCTGTGGAGGTCTTTTATGATATTTCATTATCTAGCTAAATTTATTTTGAAATTTAGTTCTTAACATCATGGTGCTGTTACTTTTAAGGGGATCCTCTCTCATTTCCCTAATTTTTCTGCTATTTACATTCATGAAAATATTGCAATGTCACACGTCTTTCGATTTCATTTTAACTAACCTGTGGTCTGTTGTTGTGAAGCTTATTAGTGGAGAACATGTAGGAGCTCTAGCGATGAGTGAACCCAACGGTAACTTGCTTGAACTTCCTCTAAGGTGCTCTAGCTATTTGTTAGGCAATCTGGTTGATGGCTTTGTGTTCTATGCAGCTGGGTCTGACGTTGTTAGCATGAAATGCAAAGCTGATCGTGCAGATGGGGGTTATATTCTAAATGGGAACAAGATGTGGTGCACTAATGGTCCAGTTTCTCAGACATTGGTATTTTGATAATTGCTTTTCTTTTGTTATGCATGTCTACTGTATTTTATTTCTTTATGATAATAAGCTACCTTTTTATGATTATTGACTTTACACTGGTATGCTTATCCTTCTTCGTTTTTTCATTATCAATTTTCTTTCATTTATCTTTACTGATCATCGAATTGGCTCAGGTTGTTTATGCTAAAACAGACATGACAGCTGGCTCAAAAGGGATCACAGCATTTATCATAGAGAAAGGAATGCCCGGGTACTTCCTCCATAGCTAATTTAGTTCTTGACTTCTAAAAATTTGCAAGTCAAAACCTTTTTTCGGAAAGCTTTAATTTTTTTGTGGATTTAGACTGTAGTCGATCCTAGGATGAGATTTTGGTTATCTGGGGCATATAAAATTGTTTTGGTAAGTGGATATATCAATAATCAGGCAATTGCAAACTGTTACTATCAATAGGTCATATGCATTTTAGGATTTTTTGCTGAAGGGCCCATTTTAATTTCATGCTGATACAATGGTAAATGATAAGTAATTATATCAATAATCAGGCAATTGCGAACTGTTACTAGACCCGGCCGGCGGTTCGGTTCCGGTTCGGAACCGAACCGGCCGGTTTCCGGTTCCACAAGTGTGGAATCGGAACCGAATCGGTTAATTCCGGTTCGGTTCCGAATTTTTTTTTTTTTTTAAAAAAATTTCGAAAATAAATTAAAATAAATGAAATTAATTTTATAAATAAATAAAATTATTACATTGAAGAGCTTGAGCTTAAATTTTTAAAAATTTAAGTTGCCTACGTATCCTCCAGGGGTGAGAGGAATTAAAGCTCACGTAGTTCCATTACAATTTTAAGATATTTCCCCTTTGTAAATTTACAATTTTACAATTATTAATCATCATTATCAATTTTAAGACATTTTTTTTTTAAAACATAACAGGTTGGCTCCCTGCCCTCCCCCAACGGCTACTAGCCATTGGGGTTTAGGGTTCCAACCGGAACCGTTTCGGTTCCGGTTGGAACCGTAGAAAGGTTCCACCGGTTCGGACCGGTTCGGATTGGGGCCGAACCCCAACCGAACCGGAACCGGTTGGAATCGGAACCTTCCGGTTCGGTTCCGGTTCCGAACCGGAACCGTGGCCGGGTCTAACTGTTACTATCACTAGATCACATGCATTTAAGGCTTTTTGCTGAAAGGCCCACTATAATTGCTTGCTGATACAATGGTAAATGATATACACTCAACTCAACAAGGGCTTAATAATAACAAAACATGTTTATGACACGAGAATGGCAACATAATTGTAATAAAGAAAAAGGTGGATTCTAGACCACGTAGAGATGAAAGCGTTCTGTTCTTCATTTTAATATATGAAGATAGAAATGCTACTTTAAGAATAGAGTTCTCAGGAAAGTTTTCATTTAAAACTGTGTTTTAAACAAAATGGGACAATTTCCTTATATCTATTGACCTTTGTCTCTATGATCATAAAATATTTTAAATAAGCATTTGAGATCTGCTTACAATGATGATTATTTATCCTTAGCAAGTTTATTTTGTTTCTTCAGATTCAGCACCGCCCAGAAGTTAGACAAGCTTGGGATGCGAGGAAGTGATACGTACGTGATGTCTGAAATACTTTAAAGTGTACATTTTGTTTTTGAAGTCCACTACCTACTCTTTCCCTCTTGGCTACTTTCTAATAATGCTAATTGTTTCTGCAGATGTGAGCTTGTATTTGAGAACTGTTTTGTTCCAGATGAAAATATTCTTGGGAAGGAAGGAAAAGGTTTGTGTTATGCTGTGAACTTAAATTTTTATTACATACAAAACAGTTCCGCTTGTTTATTGGAGAACTGTTCATCAGTTCTGCCTGTTGTTTAGTATCTCTTTTAATAATGAGCACCGAGAGCTTTTGTTGTGTTCGTAAGTATTGTAAAGCCGGTTTGATCATGTTATACTTGTATAATATTCTGATCCAAGCTTGGCCTTTCTTTCAGGAGTTTATGTTATGATGTCAGGACTAGATTTGGAGAGGCTTGTTTTGGCAGCCGGGCCCCTTGGTATTATGCAGGCATGCCTTGATGCTGTTCTTCCTTACATTCGTCAGCGGGAGCAGTTCGGTCGTCCTATTGGGGAATTTCAGTTTATACAGGTTTGTATTTGTTATTGGCAATAACAGTTGTTCCGATGTTTTTTAGTGATGCTTATGAAAGAATCTTAGTCCTTATGTTATTACTTAACCTGCAATTACATTACAGGGAAAAATTGCTGACATGTATACTGCTTTACAATCGTCAAGGTACAGAAGATTCTAATTTTGTGACACGTCAATATGTCTAAAGCTCTAGTTTTTCTCATCGCAGCAGTTAACCATTGCCATTATTTCAGGTCCTATGTCTATTCTGTCGCCAGGGATTGTGACAATGGTAACGTTGACCCAAAGGTATTGTTTAAATCTGAGTTCTTATCTTCTTCATCTTTATCTTTTTTAGTGGAAGGGGAAAAAGAAAAAGCACAATGTTTGTCCAATAGCATAAAACTGTCAAACTGAAGCATCTGGTAACTGACTGGTGATACGATTTTCAGGACTGTGCCGGAGTGATACTTTGTGCAGCTGAAAGAGCCACCCAAGTTGCTCTGCAGGTGATCCTACAGACCTTATTCTTAGTTCTCACCCTTCTGTTTTACAGCGACAAAAAAAATTGACGCTCCATTTTGCAGTTCTTTTAAAGTGGTACATTCTGTGAAATTATTTTTGTCAAACTGTTGATGGATTCATATTCTACTTTCCAGGCTATACAATGTTTAGGTGGTAATGGTTATGTAAATGAGTATTCAACCGGACGTCTTCTTCGAGATGCTAAACTATATGAAATAGGGGCAGGCACCAGCGAGATCAGAAGAATGATAATTGGTCGCGAGCTTTTTAAGCAGCAATGAGAGATTCTGAGACGCAGAGTCACCTTGTTGAATTCTCACTTCCACAGAATTTTCTACGCAATTTAAATTGTGAAATTCCCTCAGTTTAAAGAAGGGAATGTTTGAAATAAGTGCTGAATTATAAAAATTTTCTGGTTTTATCAACTGTATAGAAAATAAAGTCTTACACAGTTCAATAAATTGATAAATCTTGTATTCCCGGCCTCACTTGTTTTTTGATCAAAATCTTACCGTCAAATCATCCATTCCGGACTTAAATGGAACATGTAAAATCCCAATTGTCTCAGGCTCTTATAAGAAACGCACTTCCTAGATTTGAACCCAAAACTTCAAGATGAGATTCTAAATCCTACACTATCAAACTACGTCATTTGGGGACTTGATCACAATTTACTAGAACTGAAGTTCCATAAAAAGAGCTTTTTCACTGGAATAAAACCAGAACAGGATTTCAACTCAGCAACTGGTCATGTAGGAGATTAGATCCACCATTTAAAAAAAATATTGTAATGTGACTCCATTGTCACTGGTTTATCACAGAAGCAAAGCACTTTCCATTCTCATCAAGTCACAGAAGCAACAAGCTGAATTATTGGTGTTACCGCACCAGTTGAGAATAGTATACATCCCTAATTGTCGATAACAGAAGGCAACAAAGAAGTACATGGGTAAATATAATATATGCAACTGGGTTTTATTATTATTGTTGTACATACAAACATATCAAGCAATTCTCTGAACTTCAAACCCTTATTATTGTTGGAGAAGAATCTGGCTGGCTCGCCGATGAAGCTTCCATTACTACTGGAGCTTGGTCCAAACAGCTTTGAGTATCATCAGTGGTGGTTCCAATGGTCATCTTCTCCACTTCTTCTTGGGTATATATATGGATCTTGGACACCACATTACAGAATTCACTGCTACCAAAAAACTCGCATGTTAGGAAAATAGGAAAAACACACCTCCAATGGTTTTGCTAGCTAGTCTTAGGATTGCTACACACCTTGATATTAGATAGAAGCAAAAATGCAACGGAGAATGAACTAGAAACATTGGGAGAATATTAGACACTTACTGCCAAGGGTCATCCCCAACAACCATCACATCATTCTCACTGTCGGTGTACAAGATCCGCCATCCTTTATCAGGATCCCGTAAAAGGCCTTCCATGTTAAATAGTTGTTCAAGTTCGCTGCGCAGGTCACTGTAGCCATTCAGTCGGGAGAGATCAATGGCTCTTCCAACCAAGCTGCCTTGCTTGTGAACCTTCCCCAAATTTATGTAAGATTATTAGTAAAAGGAAAAGGTAGAAAATAAATATAGGCAGATCTTTCATAATTTTGATGCTAATATAGCCTACCTTTGTACAACTCCTCTTACCCGAGCTTGGAGCAGGTGTTTCAGCAGTCAGTGAGATCCCAAAAAGCTTACATCCAGCTGCTGTCCCATTAAAGCTTCCATCTTTCTGATTCCTCAGATTTGTCTTAAAAGTAGGTGGAGGAGAACTTTCCAGAGGCTTATGATCATTCACTACATTTGCTTTTCTAACTTTATCTCCAATGATTGCTGTCTGGATAGAAGATGAGTTAAGTTGAACATTTTCTCTCTGGAAGTTAGTAGCATAAGGACGCATTGTGTGATGTTGGCTAGTTTTGTGCATGTCACCATAAGGAAAAAGCATATTCTGAAGGCTTTCTGATGGTAGCGGGTAGATATCGGGCTTGGATGCTTGATACATGTTGATCGAATTGCAACCAAAATTGGGTTTTCCCCAAGCGCCTGGATTGAGATCCACTTTTCCTGTCAGGGATCTCAATTGGCATATTTCTTGACCTTGCAAGACCTTCGGAAACCTATCGGATTCCATAAAGCCTGTGTAAGTGGTGGGGCGAGCTCTAACAAACTCATTAATATTATCCTTTCTTATTCCAGTTAATGCAAAATTTTGACATGCGGATGTTCGCATCTCAAAATCCAGCGGGTGGTTAACAGTATCACATCCATAAAGGGGTGACACAAAACCTACATTTTCTTGACCTTGCAAGACCTTAGAGGATCTTACAGATTCATCGAAGTCCAAAAACCTACCCCCTCCAGCTGCAAGGAAAAAGAGCGTATAACATGCATAAGTTGGCAACTACAAAGCAAAAGAATGTATCTTAAAAGGGAGAATCTGTACCATTGACGGGGTAGTCGGGTGGGGTAGACTGCAGACTTGTTCGCAGTTTCTTTAGCCTTGGTGAGGGCTCAATACTAAGCGGTGGAAGAGAAACAGAAAGATCAATTTCCCATGGGGAAACTCGTTCTTGATGATCACTCTCAATATCTTCATCCCATCTGACCTGTCCAAACATATAAAATTCAGAGTTCATAATGAGGGTCAACTTTTAGATTTATCACAAAGAGAAACTGAAGAAAATATGTATGCATAAATAACTAAATATGACCCAGCACCACCCGGGTTCATCAAGATAGCACAGATTAGAAAATATTTATGCACGTGTGTTTCATCAACTAGCTGTCAGCTTGCTGTTGATAAATCAATCTTCATTCTAATATTGCAAAAAGAAATCATGCTTAAGATAATTTAGAGGTCTTCCCAGAACAATTGAAGTGCATGTATATATATACCCATGTAAGGGTATAAGGTAGAACATATTTATTAAAAATAGATGATCCCCCAAATATGTAAAGAAAGAAAGAGACCAATGGATTCTAAAGAAAAAAAAAATTCAAAGATCATCTAAGTTAAAGAACATTGGGATACAACCTCTTCTCTTCACAAAAAGCTTTTGAGCCCTCCCTCTGCCGCCTGCCACAAATTTTGTGCCAGGCAGCAGAAACCATTCCCCCCCTTCTTTTTCTCCAAACAATCCCTAAACCCCCTTCCATCCCTCAACCCTTTCAATTACTTCTCACCATCCTAAACCCCCTTCCACCCATAAATCCCTTCAACCCCTTTTCACCACAAATCCCTAAATCAATCCTCCATCACCATTCCTTCTCTCCTTATGGGATGCTGCAATAACAGATAGATGATTTGTGGAACTTCATCCGGTAAATCTACAAATGGAAGTGGAACTCTTCATAGATTTATGGGGTGTTAATCTGTAATGATTCTATTTTGTTATTGTAATAGTCTTATGTTTTTCTCTGTGTATTGGGTTATTTCATTTCTCGTCTTAAAATATGTATTCACCAACTCCTGTCGAGAGGTTGGAAATTAGGCCGAATCTGTAATTCCTCTAGGGCCACAGTTTGATTTAGGTGTGAATTTGAGTTTTGATTCGATATGAAAATACACCATGCATAGAGATTTTATGTTGTCAGGGTATGTCCTGACTAGCTTGATTCTTAAGTTTTTCTTAAGTATTGTTGTTGAGCTTTATGGCCATGTATTTACACCTTTATGGTGTTTTACTTATGAATGAATTTCATATTTCAAAAAAAAAAAAAAGAACATTGGGATACAGTACATCCAGATAAAGTCATAAAGAAAAATAATTATATAGCTCACCATCAAGCATCTCCATTTTGATTTTGGCCATCGATAGGGATCCAAGTCAGCGATTCCAGTCACTGCACCATTCCACCTGCAAGAAAGCAGAAATCGCTCGCATTCTGAGCATAAATTATCACCAGTAAAAAAATTAATTATTGTCATGCTATGTAATGGATTTAGACAAGACCTTCTTTCAGGAGAATCATCCATTTCAAATCTCATTTTGAATCTTGCTCCAATACATAATGGATTCCTGATGCTCTTCATATATTTTTGGTAGGGTATGACAAACTCGGTGTGACTGGCCCTGCATTTCAAAATTTTGGAAATTAAAATCTCTCTTCTTATAAAGCATTTGCCTGACCCAGCATGCGAAATTCCTAATCAATTTTCAGAAGATCAATAGCTATTAGCTCAAACTGCCAGAACACTGGTATTGGAAATATTGACCGAGTCGTTGCAGCCAAATCTTTTTTGAAGAGAAATGCTTGCTAAGTCAATCAAGCCATTCTGTAATCAGAGCTAATCAAGTTCTAGGGTTAATTTAAAAATGAAATTGAGATATCCTAGCCCTGGGATTTCCAAGATGCAGCTTGACCATCTTTGTTAGACTACCAGGCACCGATTTCATCAAAATCTAATATATATAATTTGGTATGTTCAATCCCTATTGTTTCAAAACATATCTACTCAATTAATCAGCCTATGGCATTAAAAAGATTTAGATACCAAATACATAGAGATATTCACATTCATGGGAGCAAGGAGTTATACGTCTCTGATATGTTGTATTACCTAAATTCAGTAAGCTCTTATTGAGGCAAACATTTTATACATAACTCACTCTCATGCTTGTGCTCACTTGTGTATAAATATTTCAATTCCATGCATCGTGAGTGGGTAGCATTGTATAATGTTTTCCCAAATTAAAATCACAGCTCAAGAGTGAATTGCATATGCAGTTAATCTCACTGAATGCCAACTGCCGACTGCCTTTTAGTAGTCGCAACTATTACAGTCACGAAGTCAAAAGAAAAATAATATTATGAAGGGACCAACGGAGTTAAAAGTTTCAATTGGAATTTCATTTGCTCCATTTAAGCAGACAAAGTTCAATTACCTTGGACTGTAGAAAACATGGAACACGCTCTTGGACGATACTGCATTGGCCACAAGAGAAAGAACATTGGGATATGAATTCTGCTTTGCAAGAACTGAATCAGGAAGAGCATTTCTAGGTCGAATAGCTCTTCTAATTCCCAACCTCAGCTCTCCATTGTCACCCCTGCAAACAAAGGAAAAATTTGGTAGGTTCAAAACAGTAGAAAAATTTTGGAATTGGAAATATTTGCTTTCTTTGTTCTCAACATTGGAATTTCTTCTCATTTTTTTTGGACACTTAGAAATATGTCCAATTCTCCGCATGCATTCAAGTTTTTGGAGTTTTGAGAAGACACTTTTTTATCCGATGTCATAAAACTTCAAGAGGTGAAGGTTATCTCCTTGGAATATCTTTTCCCCTTTTGATTAGTTACCATATTCAAAAAGCTATTATTCAAAGGAAATGAGAAGATAACAATTTGGAGTTTACATGCATCATCAAAATGTCAATTTTTTATACCTCAGAAAAAGCACTGCATCCCCTGAAACAAGATTCTTTTGGCTCACAAAGAGACTCCATCCTGTGGTAAGTAGATGCCGCCTTGGCTGACCTAAAAGGTAATAAACATCTAACTATATAAGTTTCTGCTTCAATTTTTCCATTAAACAGACAAAGTTTCGAGAGGTTACCAATGTTACCTCTATAAATATGTCGAAACCTCCACTCCACTCCATGCAGATCCTTGGCAACAAGCTCTTGAGAGGGCCTCTGCAGTTTATAGTCCTGAAATTAAGGAAATACCATCATTTTAACAAGAAACTCGCAATTATAAATTACTAACTGATTTTCCAAAGAACAACAAAAGTATAAAAGCACAGAACCACACCAAAGGAGGGAAACAATCTTCAGCAGCCCTACGAGGAACAGAAAACCCGCCATGGGTACTAGTATCAGAAGCTGTAAGCGTTTTGCAGAACATATGAGGGGTTGATTTTGTAGGTGATCCTCCAGCCCCCTCCTCGTCCACGCCCAAATCTTCAAGCTGTTTGCCCTCAAAATTCATTCCTTCCAACTATACAACACACCAAAAGACGCATTATGAGCAACCGAAATTTAAATTCAACGTGCTAAGAATCTAGAAACTCACATCATTCACCTAATACTTAAAAAAACATCCAAATTGAAAATTTTCATCAATATATGCAACTATTACTAACTAATAACCAAGACAGAGAATCCAAGTAGCTGCAGTTGAGATTGAAAACCATACCTCTGGTTGAGGAAGCAAAGCAACCTGAGTATAGACCTCATCATTCTCCTTATTAGCCTGTCACATAAATAAATTACAATTAAGCAATCAATTGTAAAAGAAGGAAAAAAAATGGGAAATTGTGTGGCATGAAGACAATAGAGGACAAGAACCCTATACTTACAAGCAGTTGAACATCAACAACTTTGCAAAAGATTTGTGGTTGGAGATCAAAGTTGGGAACTTCACTTGGTGGAAAAGCAGAAGATGAGCCAACTTGTTCTAAGTGACCTTGAGGGAAATAAACAACTACATTTCCTTTCTTGGGCAATGAAGTGAGAGGACCAGCACAAGCATGCCAAAGCTCAAAATAAATTGAAGAAGGCAAAGAAGATGAACCCGAATTTGAAGAACATGAAGAAGAATAAGATGAAGAGTTCAAGCAACAAACACACCCACTGTAATTCTTATCACAATCCCCATTGCAAGATGCAATCTTTCCCTCCTCAGTGGTTGCTGCATGATTCAGATCAATTTCCATGAACACCTCAACTGAAAACAAAATAGTATTCCTTTGTTCCCTCTTCAATACAAGTAAATAACCAACCACACACTCAACAAAATATCTATAGAGGGGATAATAATAGTAATCAAGTGGTGATAACAAGAGTACCCACAAAGCTAAAAACACAAAAGAAAATGTGGGAATGGGGTCAAATCATGGAAGAAATTACATATTTTTGAGGGGTACCATAAAGCTAAAACAGGAGAAAAAGTGCAAGAAGATGAATAGAAAAGAACAAGAAAGTCATGTTAAGGCTTCACCAGGGAAAAAAAAAATGAGATGAAAGAAAGAGAAAGAGAGAAAGCAAGAAACAGTATCAAATAATAACAAGGAATTCAAAGTATGATTCCTCTCCCATTTGCAGCAGGTACTGAGAGGAGGGAGCAGAAGAAACAGCAGACATAGACAAGTGCATATAGAAAGAACAGAAACACACACACACACAAAAAGCAAAAAATAAACAAAATTAATATAAATAAATAAATAAATAAGAAAAGCCAAGTGAATGAGGTGATGGCTTTTTTGGACTAAAGACTGTGTTGGGTGGAGGGGACAAGCTTAAGACAGTACACAACCCCACCTCTCTCCCTCTCCCTCTCCCTCTCCCTCTCTCTCACTTTGCTTTCTATTTTTTGCCTTGGTTTTTTCTTCTTTTGTTATTTTCTCTTTTTTCATTTTTGATTTGCATGGCCATGGTATTAACTTTTTGGTAATTATAAAACTGGCACTTGTAGTTTGTAAAAGTAATGAATAATTCCACAAATTTGTTAGTGGTCTCAAATTCATCTGTATACTATTCAACTACGTAAGCAAGAAATAGGAACAGCAAATTTCACTTGGTGGATTAACGGGGGTAAGAAAGTCTAAGCCACTTGTTGTTGTTGTTGTATTCGAATCACTATTTTATTGCGATTAGTAAATCACGTGAGCTTATTTGATTGTTTCATTCTTTTGTAAGTTAAATATGGGTATTTTTTTCTTTGATATGTAATTAATTGACATTATGGATTATAATTTTCAAGTCCGAGTTTCGATAAGATTACGCCTTAATTTTGAATAAGTGTTTTTTTTAAAAAAAAGTTGTTATTTAATTTAACAAAAAGTTAAAAAAAAAAAAAATCAAACATATTCAAGTTTTAAATTTTACATTCATAACCATAGCTGTAAATTAAATGTAACCCTAATCGGAACCCATGGGTTTATCTGGTCTTTGATTTTGTTGCCATTTGTTAGATGACATGGACGAGTTTGAGACAATTAGTAAGGTCATGTCTCATTTCATACAATTGGAAATTCGCAAAGACTAATTTGATAATTCCCAAAAGTTTTTCACCATCTTTATAAAAAGGTGAGGCCCTCCTCCATGGTCCAAACCAAAGACAAAAGGGGGAGTTTTCATTCATTCAATTCATTTTCAATACAACAACAAAACCTAATTTTCTAACTTCTCTTTAGAACTTTCTTTATTTTCCAAAAAAAAAAAAAAAAAAATCACATTAACAATAAAAACAACAAAACCCAATAAAGTTGAGAACCTATCATCATAGCCTTAGATTTCATATCTCAAGTTAGCAAATCCATCCAAATGTACCCTCTTGGTATTTAAAGTAAAATCCTATTTGATCTAATTACAGACAGACAATATCATTTTGATTCAACTTGCCACATTTATTTTTTTATTAAAAAAAGGTCAAAACTTAAAAAGGAATGGACCAATATTATTTACAGGTAATCTTTTTGGGTAATGTTTTTTTATTAAAATTAAAAAAAAAAAGTAAAGAAAAAGAAAAAAGAAAGGGAAAAAAAGAAGAGAGAGATTGAAGGAAGGAGTTGTCAATGTTGAAAAGAATGGGGGCCAAGAGAGAGTGGCAGCAACTATCATGGGCGTGTTGTTAGTTGTTGGGACTCAGTGAGTCAGAGCTGCATCAGTCCACTCTTTTACTCTCTCTTGTCTCATCACTCTTTGTTCCTTTATTTTTTTTAGCAGAGATGCCACTGCCACCACACCCACAGCAGCTCTTTCAATTTCAGGCGCGTGAGTAAAGCTACAAATTCCCATCTACTTTTTTAATGTATGAATAATGCATCGGAATAGATTAGTTTATTTATTTATGTGTAGTAATCTTTTTAATTGTTAATTAATTATAATAAGTCATTTGTTAAACTTATATATATTTATTAATAATTATTATTAAATTAATAAACTAATTATTTATTAATTATTAGTTTACTACTTATTTATTGGTTATTAATAATTAATAATAATTTATTATGTGTAAAGGTAATATCGTAATGACCTCTCCATTTTTATGAATAAAAATCACATTCTTTATTCCTAAAATCGTGGGACTCACCCCACTCACATTCTATTTCCAAACCATTTTTTAAAAGTAAACACTACTAATCGGAATCATTACAATTCTTCCATTCCAAATTCCATTTGGTAAACATGCCCATAATGTTTTAGAAATATACTTTAAAAAAAAAAAAAAAATTGAAACTAACCAATTCTATCATTATATAGATCTCGGAGAATATAATTTAATGGTGTATTCCATATTTTCAAATAAATGATACATACTTATAAAAAAAAAAAGTTATTTGCATTCTAATTGTTTCGGTTACCCAATTAAAATATTTATAAATAGTAGACACTGAATCTTATTTTTATTTTTTTGAATTATTACGATCTACATATATTACAATATGCTGTCAACTGAGATTCTAGATACATACTAGTTATGATACTGCCCAGAAATCAACCGAGACGCAGCTCGAAACTCAATTATTATCAATCAACCAAGACACAGCTTGAAAATCAACTCTCATACATGAGAAAATCTTCCTCCAGACCCTCCCGAACCTGTGGAGGAAAATTTTTGAATCTTATTTAACTAACTAATACTTGCAAATTTTACGACACGTCTCCTCCACGTTTAGAGAGCTAATAATTTTATTATATAGTGATAAATAATAAGGCTAATACATAAATACCCTAAATATTTGTAACGAAAAACATAATGGCCCCTAATCTTTTCAAATGAACTATTAAAATATAAATTAACTTATAAATATTTACGAGTATAAAGTACCTAAGCTACATTATAGTTTTTCCAACACTCTCACCAACAGTTGTAGAATATCTCAACAAGTTACACCCACCTCCAGATTTCAACTCAACAATCATCGCATTAGAAAGCCTTAAATAGTTAAATCTCAAACCAACCTATTCATCAAATCAAATTCAAAATCCCTAAGAAACCCTTTATCAAATTTTTTTTTGGAATTGCATCGAAGAACCCGAGTTAAGCTTTAAAAAAAAAAATCAAACTTTGTAACAGGATTGTCATTACTTATGTGGATAATATCAAAATTGCGGCTTTGCAGGCTAAATTACAAAGAAAAAAGTCAGTACAGGTTGAAAGAATTTGAGATTAAGACTGTTTGGATAAAAGGAAAATGAAGAATCTAGAGGGAGTTCTTCATTAACTATCTTTGATGAGAGTTAATCAGCTACTGCTAATTCTATAAGGCTTGTTGTGCACTCGCTGACTTGGTCTATGCTCTGCTATGTATGCATTTGACTTGTATACTCGTAACACACGTGGATCATAATCAGCATCAAATAGGGATGACGTGGCAGGATGTTATTAGCGTCACACGATTAGTCGGCGGATAGTTTGGTGAGGGCAGGGATGTCGTCGTTGCCGGCGATGATTGTGACAGGGATGTTCGTGTGTGCGAAGGCGTAGAGAATGTTAGGATTTGATTTGTTCGTTTACACGCCTTTGTATTATTATTTTTTTTATTAATTTTTTTTTTGTTTTAATTTTATTTATTTATTTTTGTTAATATTTATGCATGTTCACGAGCTTGTCATATTTACATTACGATTAAAAAAAGGGTCTATATAAGATCATTAAAACAATAAACGAACACATATTTCAATTATTTTGAATAATCTTATAAGAAATATCTTATATAAGACCTCAACAATCAATAATTAATAATTATCAGATTAAGTTTAAATTTATGTATTTAACAGATCATTTAAAAAAAAATGATAAGGTCATTAAGTTTTTCGTTAGATGTACATGAGGTATTTTATTTATTAAGCCTACATAATTTTCTTTAAAAAAAATGCATGTATGTGAATTGTGATGTGATATCCACGCGTGAAATAGGCGAGTCATTACAAAAAACAGAGAAAGTCGAAGGAACCGGTTGGCCTGCGCTTTTGGCGCTGCTTCATAAGCCCCACCACTATTTTACATATAACATTCTTCCCAGTCTCTCCCTTTCACGCCTCGATTTTCTCAACCGCATTTACCCTGGTATTTTCATTTATTTACTAAGCTACCCCAGGCTTCATTTTTCATATTTCATATTTCATTATGGTGCCCACAGACTGCTCGAGCATTTACAAAGTTGTCGCTCCCAATCCCTCCATCCAACTCATATCATGTAAAAATATCAAGATTTAAACTGAAGATGTGGTTGCATCAAGCTTGCTCTCTCCAATTTTATTGTTTCAAAGTTTTTCAATTAGGTTTTGACTCTTGTTGAAATTTAAAAAAAAAAAATTTATATTTATTGATTTAGGTATTCTTACCGACTACATCGTTATGCTAATTTTATTTATAATCTATCGATATTTACAATCAAAAGTCCATCGTAATCACTTAAGATTTATGAAAGATTTTCAATATTTAAAAAAAAAAAAAATCACTTAAATTAATACATGATGACGTAGGTTTAACACATGAACCTAGAAATGACTAATCAATAGTCTGCAATTATGGACTTATTTCGTATATAGTAAAAAATTATGTTCTCATTTGGCAAATGAACAAAAAAAAAGGGAGTGTAGTACACGCACATTGGATGCACGTGGGTGGGAAGGAAAGAAAAGTTTACAGAGACAGAGATGTCACACCAACACATTTGTCGCCAAAATATGATGATAAAAAGAAAAAGAAGAGTGCTGTATGTGTTATGTGAGTCAGACTGTGACTTCGTTAAAAGCCAAACCCATTTACACTGCTATCCTGCCTTCTCTTTAATTTACAAATATAACCCTCCCTAATAAATTACGATAACTCACATAAATAATAAATAATAAATAATAAATAATAAATAATAAATAATAAAATAATGCCCTCCATGCTGAGTGATGCCTGTTACTTACTGATGCTTCCACAGTTCTACTCACATCTTGACAAATTATCTTTTAATTGCTTTCTTTCTTTTTCTTTTTTTTTTTTTTCCTTTCCTTTTTCCTGTCTCATTCTTATGTTTTTTTTTGTTTTACTTTTAGAAATTATATTTATATGCTTTCAATCAGAGTTTTCATAATCGAATCGGTGATGTAAAAAATAAATGGATTTTGATCTATCGAATCATCTCGGTGAAATTTGTAAAATTGGATGATATCATATTTAATTAAAAGATATTAAATTTTTGATTTTTGATTTTAAACAAATTAGGAATCGATCCGATCGAATTTACCGATTTTATCCGATTTTTTTAAAGGTTTGATTTTTATAAGGATGGAATTCACAATTGATTTTTGATTCGACTGGTTCAACCCACAAATTTAGTCCGATTTTCAAAATAGGCTTTCAATTTCGTTGATCATCATGAAAATTGAAATGTTAATAAGTTAAATGTCTGTCCGATTGAAGATGATGGGGGAGGCAGTGAGGAATGTAAAAGCTTTAATCAATTTGCTCGCCCGCATTCATCGTACCTTTTATCATAAGTCCACGTCTGTCTCTTCTCTAACCCCCATTGCTTTTCTAAAATGACACCTCACTTTTCTCTTTTTTTTTGCAAATATTTATTTGTTTTTGTTTTTGTGTTATTTATATTTTAGTATTAAATTTATGATAAAATAATAATTAGAGATTGTAAATTTTAAAATATTATATTTTATTATTAAATTTATAAAAATAATAATAATATTTTATTATTTTTCTCAAAATATTAAATGATTGTTATATTTTTAACAAGTAAAAACTAGTGGCCAACTAACATCAAATTAATAAAAATATTAGATTTCATATTATTTTATTAATAAAATATTATTTTGTTATAATTTTATTAGTAAAATATAATATTTTAAAATTTATAGTATCTAATTATTATTTTATTACAAATTTAATAATAAAATATAAATAACCATTTGTTTTATCATCATCAACATCCTTCAATTGAATTTGAAGATATAGTGGGAAGTATTTATTATTAGGAAAATTATCGATCGTCCACCCAATGTTTAACAAAAGTATGAAAAAAATACTTAGTTTTTTAAATTTATTAACGATCTACATAAAATTTAAAAAATTTGATATTTTCTACCCAAATTTATATTTTTGCGGTGCAAAATATAGTTTATTGACTAGTTTTTAGTAAGGGTGACAAAACGAATCAACGAATCGAATTTGTATCGAATCTTAAACGAATCTCAAAATGTGATGGATTTATATTCGATTCATTTATCAAACGAATCCTAATATCAGGATTCGTATTCGATTTGTTTATTAAACGAATCGAATACAAATATTTGTTTATTCGTTTAGTCAATAATATTATTTAATAAAATAATTTACCACACTTGATTTACATTGATTATTCATAAATATATACATATGAAATATGTAATTAATATATTTACTAAAAATACTTAATCAAATTTTGAAAATATTATTTTCTATGGTAATTAACTATAATTTCTCGAATCTTAATTTAAAATTAACAAAAAATATTAAATAAAAGTAATAAAACGAATCGTAAACGAATAAACGAATCAATGAGCTTAAATTCGTATTCGATTTGTTTAACAAACGAATCGAATCGAATTGATTCATTTATTAAACGAATCCATTTTTTCAAATCCGTATTCGCTTTAAAGCGAATCGAATCGAACGAATAAACGAATCCTGACCCAAATTGCCACCCATAGTTTTTAGGTATAAAATATTCACAAATACTAATTTTGAATGAGAGATATTTTAAAAAAAAAAAAATATACGATAAATCACTTGTAAATTTTAAAAAATAATGTGTGTTTTTTTTTTTTCTTTTTTCGCTAAAAATCGAATAGACCGCCATTAATTTCGCTTCTTTATATGAAACCCAGCTGCTTTTTTTTAATGTGTCTTTTGTGTCATTGTCTTTAGGTGTTTTTAGGTTTTATGACAGTTATATATGACCTTTAAGGTAATGAGTAATGATAAACTCACCAACACTCTCACTCACAATAATCTCAACCCTCTCACTGTAGTTACAGTGAATTACTGTAGTTCACTGTAACTACAGTGAGAGGGTTTGGATTATTGTGAGTGAGAGTGTTGATGAGTATATCATTACTCTTATCTTACAAAAATGATAAACTCACCAACACTCTCACTCACAATAATCTCAACCTCCCACTGTAGCTACAGTGAATTAATCTTAATTTCATATTTTAATAAAATGATGAAACTAAAGGACAAGAGAAACTCACATTCCAATAAAATATATTTTATCTTTTAATATATTAACTTAATTTTTACTTTATTGAAATGAACAACTCCTTTTTAGAATGAGATTATATATCAAAGTGTGTGTATATTAAGAAATTATATAATATGACTTTACCCATCCCTTGTTTTTTTTTTTTTTTTTTTTAAATTTAAAAAAAAATTACATTGCATACTATATGGATTGATAATTATAGGTTCTTAAAAGCAGGTTTTAGTTCATTGTTATTTAGAGTTTATACAAATGATTTAAATTTAGTATTGAGTTGAGCATTATGTTGAGTTGTTTTCTAAATTATAATTGTTAATTATTAATAAGATCGGCCGTTCATGACCCCAAAATTTTATTTATTATTGCATTAATTATGTTATGGTCAATATCGTCAAAATATAAAAATGACCTCATACTCGAACACATCATTACCGGCCCTGATTTTTAGATTAAAAAATTATAAATAATTGAATTTCAATCATTATTTTGAGATATATATACACATTTGAAAGAAGATAATATAAAATTGAATATAAAAGAATGTCAACATTGAATTCAAATTCTTATATAAATACATTCCATGAACAATCGTAATATATGACTTTAGAAGGGTTTTGTAATAATTTTTGTGTGAAAAAAAATAAATAAAGAAAGCGTTTCTTCAAATTTAAGATACAGAGCTTTTCTTTAGTTTTCATCTTCAATACGAACGATCCAAAATTATGTACTGAAAATTGTGAAAACCAAAATAATAATGTTGATGGATGATTTTCGTCACAGTGGCAGTTTCGAGATAATCCTCCCTCAATCTTGAATTTGTTTGGTTATAGGGAGACCAAAGGCAAAGATCGACAAAGAGAGTTTTAATGTGGTTCGGCAAAGCAAGTACAGCCTACGTCCACAGGCACAAAATGAGATGTTACTTTATTACCAAAACCAGCTCGGCCGACCTGTTTTCATGGATGGCCTAATGAAAACCGAGTTGTTTTGCCTATGGTGTTTTACAAGTAGTGCTCATTTTCTTTCAGTTACAAGTTTTGCTATCCCCTTATAAATGAATTCAACTTCTCTTTATATACTCAGAGGATTACAACACTGTTCCTCCACTTTTATGACGTTTCCCGCGTGGTCTCCGACTGATTGACGGGCTATCTGCCCCAAGATTGTCGTCGCCGAAAGCAAGCCCGCCGTCTGACGGCCTGTCACATCATTCTGTTTTCTCCACTACCACACGCAACAATAATGATGCCAGCCTGTAAAGAGCCCTCAAGATATGACACGTGTCAGAGGGAAAATCCAACAACTCAGATCTTGCATCGATCTTCAAGAGGTCGGCCAAGTGATCTGCTGAGCTTCCCAAACTGTTTCAGGAGGTAGGACAGAACCAAACCGAGCTACCGGTCTAACGTGATCGGCCTCGGTTCTGATGTCGTCGGTCTATGAAATATGTGTCATGCAGTATCCTCTGGTCGGTCATATCTGAGAAGCTGGACCCGAACTCTACGTCGGGTCGAAGAACAACTTATACCCTTTGAGCACTGATCCTCCGATCGAGGAGAATTCCCTTTCTACAATTACCGAACTGTTCAGATTCCTTAGTCGCAGAAATCCTCATCAACAAATAATTATAATTATAATTATAACAATTATAGGTTTTTACTATTCAGTCCAGATTTAATTTTTGTGTACAGAAACTTGGACGTTCGCGTCTTAAAATATTTATAAAAATATACCCCAATTGATTTTTTGAAATCAGAATATTTTTTTTCCATAATTTATTGGATAAATTCGTTAGTCTGAAATAAGTCCTATAGACTATATCTATCATAAATGTGTAGACGCTGGTTTACGCCCGAGGCTTACAATTGAGATTTCGCGATGGGGGCACTGGCGATCCTGCAAAACAAAGGAAGTAGGATGAGCGGAGAAGGTCTACCCACCGGTGTGGTGGATGCCGTAGGCACTCCGACGCCCAAGTCAGTGAAGGGACTAAAGTAGTAGTAGTAGTAGTGGGGAGGTCAAGGTCAGAGGTTACCTTGAACTCCGTAGGTTGCCGTGAGAGCGGTATGTCTGAGGTGATGTGAGTTGGAGTGTGAGTGTTCTAAAGTTTTGAGTAAGGAAACTGAAAGTTGAATGTCCCTTCTTCCTGGAGCCTCTTTTCCCTCTTATACCTCCACCAGTAATGTGTGCCTTTATTTCCCATTTATTGCCTCTTGATTGCTCGTCCGTGGGGTCGTGGTAACGGTCGACTTCATGAGGGGTATTTATTTTGTCTGCCCGTTGTAGGTTGGAACGACTAATTTATGTTTATGAGCCTGAGTGTTACGTGGACTGGCCTTTGGTTGATCCTTCAGTTACGGGCGTTGTGTTCACTGGGCCTGGGCCTGCAATAGGTCTTTGGGGTTTGATTAGGGAGTTTCGGGGGTGCATTTAGCTGTGGTCCTAGAGCAAAATGTCAAAATTGCCATTCAACCGAATTTAGCCCATACAAAATGTATTACAGTTTCTTATAAATTTTAAATCAAGGAAAGAAAAAAACACGAGTGCCAACTAATTGAATTAATAAAATCTCATGTATTGAAAATAAGAGATGTAAAATTTCAATCCTATTTGTATAGGTGGGGAGGGGATAGAATAGAATTGTCGTTAGGTTAGATAATTAAAAAAATAATAAGAAAAAGAAAGCAAATGATTATAATTATTTATACCAGTGTCAAGTTTCTATCTTCCAAATAAATGATATTTTAAAGCAAAGAGAAAAGATTCTGTGAAGGATAATTGCTTATAAATTATATCTATAATTTAAAGTATATAAATATGGATTGGGTGGTAACTTTTAATATTGCAACAATAGATGGTTTAATCAATATTTTAAAAATCGAAACCGTGATTAAAATATTGATTTAAAAAATTTAATGGATTATTATTTATTTTTATTTTATGATTTAATTTTTTATATACAAATTTTTAAAATTAAATCGGACCAAATTCCGATAATATCAGTTCAATCAACCTGATTTAATTTTAAAATAATTAATTTAATTTGGCTTTCTTTTTGGTGCCTGAAAAGTACTTTTGGCTAAATCTGAAAACACAAATTGTGGGTCCAATTTAGGGAGACAAATGGCATCCCCATAGTAACTACCCTTCAATTGGGGGCATAATATAGGTGTCAATCCAAAGGGAAAAAAAAATTTGAAAAGACAAAAAAGGAATGATTGGGTGATTTTGCATCATTATTTTATGAAAAACTAATTATGTTGAATATTTTCTTATTAAATTAGGCTTTTTTTTTTGTCTCTCCGACATATAATTTAATTTTAATTGAAGATAATAAGAAAACGGGGAGATAATCTTTTTCCCTTTTTATTACTAAATTTTTGTTATTTTGTTTCTAAAATAGGAAATTAATTTTAAAGATTCAATATTTATTTTTTAATTTATTATTTTTAGATACAACAAAATAAAAATCAATACTAAAAAAGTAGTAATGGAGTGTGTAACTAGCTTTGATGATGAAAAGCATACAAACAAATAAAAATAAAGGTTGAAATATTTAGGGCCACGTTATCATCATTTTGTGTGGATAAAATTAATCAACCTTAAAAAAACACAATTATAGACCTTAAATCTTGTTATTTGGGGATAAGATTTGGGTTAGAGCCTTCATTATCAATTAATTGTGACAATGTGTGAGTTGATTATGACCAATCTAAACCAAAACCGACCATATCAATCAAAAATTAAAACTTTTGTTTAATCAAAGTATGAATAAAAAAACCCCATTGTTCAAAAAATAATTTCAACTTCTTTTATACCCCAACTAAAGGTCAACTAAGTATTGATTATGACCTTTTAACCTTTTTTTTTTGAAACGTTATAAATTCTGCCGTAAAATTACCCAACCCGAGTTTAAGCGGAGCAGATAAAATCTCTGACTACCTCAAGCTCTTACAAGAAATGCACTCACTTAACTTGAACTCAAAACTTAACAATCAAATATTAAGTTATTGGTCTCCAAACCATACTCTTTGGGTTTTTTTTTTTTTAACCACAATGCTAAAGCTTCATTAAAGCTTTTTTTTATCCTTCTGGACAATTGCAATATTAAGGGAAAATAACAAAACTCCACTAATATTTGATGAAAATAAACAAAATCTTATACATGAGGTTTTGATTTATACATTTTTATTATTATTGTAAATTATGAGGATGCTTTCACTTAATTTTAAAATATGAAAGATTTTCACTCAATTTCACCAGACATCAGATGAGTTTCGGTCATTTTCCCTCATATGTTATTATATGTTTTAGATATTTTTTTGGGACATTTGCATGCAAAACATATTATATAAGATGAATATGGTTAGATGCTTCCCGAATAAGTATTTTATATGATTTATTTACCACAAGATTTGTTTGTATACAAAGACATTTCCTAAATTGTTTTTATTTAAAAGGTAGAAGGGTGGGTAAAGTTTAAATTTTTATCACATACTTCCATGAAAATTCGAGGTTATCCTAAGTTCTGACCCTATGCGGAATTACAGACAATAAGCAGGACAAGTCCTGTTACTGCTACTATGGAATTGCAACAGGCAATTTAACAAATCAACCAACTAAAATAATAAGCTGCAAATGAAAAAACAATAACAATAATTAAAGCAGCAAATATAATCAATCACACAAAATCAACACAATGATTTTGGTGACGAAGTGGAAAACTCTTCCGAGTAAAAAACCACTCCGGGTATAGGCTACCACCCGAATCCACTATATCGAGAAAAACTTACAGCGATGGTCAAGACCTATGGTGGCAACTCCACCGACTCAAGTACCTCTATACTGCAAGAACTCAAGGCAACTCCTCAAGCCCGCGACCCACGGTTTTCTTCAGAACCTCTGAAGTCTCTGAGTAGATTGTATCACCTCTGAACGCCGGAACTCCGACTACCAAAACTCCTCCTATAGAACTCTAAAGGATTAGGGATTTTGGGTTAAGTTGTGTTGAAGGTTTATCAAAGATGGATTTCACCATTAATAGAGAAGACAAGAAATGATGAAGTCTTCAATGGTGGAATCAAAAGAGTTGAAAGCTTTGAGAGTATTTGGCTCAAGAGAAATATGCTTCAACTGCTGAGAATGGCGGCTAAGGGTTATATTTATAGGTAGGGTGAAAACCTAGGGTTTTGCAGGCCAAAAACGCGTCCAGATCGCAGTCGCGTTCGAACGCTTACTAGAACGCTACACGAACGCGCCCTTTCTGTGAAGACTCGTTCGAACGTCAATCGAACGCACAACGAACGTGAGCTCTCTGGAATGATCTCGTTCGAACCCAACAAGAACGAGACTCGAACATTTGCTCTCTGGAATTCCCGTTCGAACCCAATAAAGAACGTGCCACTAACTCCACACGTTCGAACCCAATTACGAACGCAGCACCAACGCCACTCGTTCGAACACTGCAACGAACGCACCACGAACGCATGTCTGATGCACAGCAGCCAGAAACCAGTCCAATTGCACAAAGATCTTCATGAAAGATTACAACTCAATTGAACTTGTTTTGTCACGGACACATGCCAATAAAAATGGAACTCACAATCTCCCCCTTTGGCATTCCGTGACAAAACACTACCTAATACAAAGACTACGGTAATAGACCCAAAAAGCAAATAGTCAACTGTCAACCATCAAAACAGTGACTTATTACAAAAGGACTCGATCTAACACCTAACAAAGTAGTCTTGAAATTAATGCCACTGCAGCAACATACCTGCTACCTGAAACATCCACAAACAACAATATACCGTGAAAAGCATTGGGATAATCAAGTAAAACATAAAGCAGGTAAAAATCTCATGCATGTACAAGTAGAAATCCCTCTCCCCCTTAATCTTAACTCCCCTTAAAACGGAGATATCTAAAGGATATTCTACGACTCTCTCCTATATATTAAGGCTCTCCCCCTTAATATATTACTCTCCCCCTTTTTGTCACGAAATGACAAAGGGTAAAAGAAACAGGAAAAATAACAGGAGAACAGGAGAAAACACATGCAAGAGCATAAACAAACAGGAATTACTCCCCCTCACTAACAGGCACATACAGTTAGCAAAATAACATACAGGAAGTAACCCAAGACTCAGAAAAGTGCACAGGAAAGAAAAAATTGGTATGCAATAACATGAAGCACACACAAGCACATACTGAGATAAATAAAAATCCTGTCAAAAACTGACTGAAACAGCATTTCAAGCTGATACAATGATACCCAGTCAGTATTCAGCTGTTTATGACATGAAACAATATGCATCATTTTAAAAGTGGCTAAATACAACACTTATGCATATGACATAAACACCAAAGCATATAAAGCACTTGCGTGGAAAAATAAAGTGCATAACGAATCAAGGCTTAAGACCTTATTTTATGAGCTGGACACAGCCAAAGAAATCCATCTCTAAACAAACCAAGTCCACAAAATAGGTGTTCAAACCCAGCACCACTAGGACCTGAAAATAAGCAACATTGGTTGCATGCTATATTATTTACCCCAGAAATATCATGAGCTCATATTTAATAACTCTTTCGAGTGAAGGGTTTTTGCCCTTATCTTTTGAATTTGGCCATTTTGGCTCTTTTGCACTTGAGTCTCATTTTTCTTTTTAAAATTATTTCTTTTTACTTTTGAAAAGGGGATAGCAAGGTCAACTAGTCAAAGGTCACACTATTGAGCAAACAAGATATGATAGAAATTAGATTGCTATTCCAAAAACTCATACATGCGACCAAGCCTTGACAAAATAAAAACGTGTATGTGAAGTGCAAGCACAAGATATACCAAAGGTTTTTATCACACACACTCATGTATATAGAGCATCAAGAAAAATAAAAGCATATCATACATGCATAATCATATATCCTACATACCAGGATCACATGCATAAGCTTTTCATGCTCTAACAAGCCATAAAATAAATAAATTTTGGTCTTTTTCAATTTCTATTTTTTTTTTTTTTTTTTCAGATTTTAACAAATAAAAATAAAGACATAAACAGGCTTGTAAAACATCCAATGGTACGTGGAGTTGTATCCCGAGTGCAGATCATACTACCGTCCATTCGGAATCGGCTATGAAATTTATGTCCGGGTTTCCATCCTATATACCAAGGGACATATAACAAAAACAAGACACACACACACACCCATATGCTGTGAAAACAAAATAAACGTGCAAAAACATAAAACACACGCACACACACATGCAATGGGAAAATAAAATGCATCTTTCAAGCAGAGTTACACCGAAGTGCACTCTCATCATGTCCATCAGGACACGCAGAAGAAGATGGGAATTCATCTTGCTTCCTCACCCAAACCTTTCTAGGAACCTCATCCACTTGAGAATTCCTAGTCAACAAAGCAAGTTTCTCACTAAGAAATTGAGTCTGTTTGTTAGTGCAGAAACTTGAGAAGCTAGATTTGAAGAGTCAAATCTAGGTGACACCTTTTTAGGCCTCTTCTTTTGCTTGTGAAGCATGAAGCACTTAGGCCTAATGTGTCCAGCCTTGCCACAATGGTGGCACACAGGCACAAACCTCGGATGAGAGCGAGGTTTACCCACAACACCTCTAGATTGAGGTTGGGAAACAGGACGAGGAATAACAGGAGGAAAAACATGACTACACACAACAGGTTTCTTACCTAAGTCACGTTTAGCTGCTACAGGCACAGCTTTGGAAGAAGAAGCCTTATCACAGTTAGGCTCAGAAATAATACCTAACATACGGTCCACATTTTTATTCTCACTAGAAAATACAGACAATTGGGTTCTAGTATCTTCAAGTTCAGTTTCTAATATTTGGACTCTATTAATTAGACCTCTATTTCTCTCCTCTAGGTCATCTACCATCAAAAGGCTTTGCTCAAATTTGGCTTGAGCTTCATTCTTTTCTAGCTCAACAGCTTTCAGCCTTTTATTGACCTCTATGTTAGTCTTCTTAATAGCTAAACTCTCATTAAACAGTTCAACATAAGCTACCTGAAGACTTTCCTCATCTACAGACTCATCAAGAGAGACTTCTGAATCATCATCATTAACCACAATCTCTCTCTCACCAGTCACACTAGCAGTAAAGGCAATAAAATTTTTCTTGCCTTTAGGAGACTCATCAGAAGAATAACCACCTTCTGAATCACTAAGAGATGCTGCCATGGCTTTCTTGCCTTTAGCCCTAAGGTATGTAGGGCACTCTGGTCGAATATGCCCATAGCCTTCACACTCATGGCATTGGACATCACGGGATCTACTACCCATATCCTCTCTAGACTCACTCCTGATATGCCTATTCTCTTTAGGCCTATCCTCCCTATCCCTATTACTGCTATGGCCACTTTTCTTAAGTTTAAGAAATTTCTTAAACTTCTTTGCAAACAAGGCCAAATCACGATCCGTGATGGTATCATCATCACCAGACGAATCATGCACAACTTCCTTAGCGATTTTCATCGCAAACGTTTTTGGCTCTCTATAACCAGGAAGCTTTTTCTCATAAACCTGCAGTTTCCTACGAGTTCATCTAAATTAAGCTGATCGAGGTCATTGCTTTCCTCGATGGCGGTGATTTTGGGTAGGAACTTATCAGGTAGGGATCTCAGGATTTTCCTAACTATCCTATTGGTAGGAATAGTCTCACCTAGGTTAAAACTAGAGTTAACGATATCGTTAATCTCAGCATAAAATTCATCAAAGGTCTCATCATCTTTCATTTTGGCGACCTCAAACCTAGTAGCTAAATCCTGGAGTCTATTATTTTTAACAGACAATGTGCCCTCATGCACAGTCTGCAGGATGTCCCAAGCATCCTTGGCTATCTCACACATTGAGATTCTCCTAAACTCAGCAGAACACACAGCACCATGTATGGCATTAACAGCCTTGCTGTTCCTATTGCTAGCATCAAATTCGTCCTTGGTCCAGGTCAATTTGTCTTTAGGGGAAGTGACCCCATCAACAGTAACAACGGGAGGTTTCCACCCGTATTCAACAGTCATCCAGACCCTCTCATCTAAGGACTTAAGGAACGCTCTCATGCGAACCTTCCAATGCAAATATTCCGTGCCATCAAAAAATGGCGGACAATTTAAGGGTTGACTACGCTCCATAGCTAATGGGTCAAGGATCGAGTTCAGGCTCTGATACCAATTGAAAATTCGGGGTTATCCTAAGTTCTGACCCTATGCGGAATTACAGACAATAAGCAGGACAAGTCCTGTTACTGCTACTATGGAATTGCAACAGGCAATTTAACAAATCAACCAACTAAAATAATAAGCTGCAAATGAAAAAAACAATAACAATAATTAAAGCAGCAAATATAATCAATCACACAAAATTCAACACAATGATTTTGGTGACGAAGTGGAAAACTCTTCCGAGTAAAAAACCACTCCGGGTATAGGCTACCACCCGAATCCACTATATCGAGAAAAACTTACAGCGATGGTCAAGACCTATGGTGGCAACTCCACCGACTCAAGTACCTCTATACTGCAAGAACTCAAGGCAACTCCTCAAGCCCGCGACCCACGGTTTTCTTCAGAACCTCTGAAGTCTCTGAGTAGATTGTATCACCTCTGAACGCCGGAACTCCGACTACCAAAACTCCTCCTATAGAACTCTAAAGGATTAGGGATTTTGGGTTAAGTTGTGTTGAAGGTTTATCAAAGATGGATTTCACCATTAATAGAGAAGACAAGAAATGATGAAGTCTTCAATGGTGGAATCAAAAGAGTTGAAAGCTTTGAGAGTATTTGGCTCAAGAGAAATATGCTTCAACTAATGAGAATGGCGGCTAAGGTTATATTTATAGGTAGGGTGAAAACCTAGGGTTTTGCAGGCCAAAAACGTGTTCAGATCGCAGTCGTGTTCGAACGCATACTAGAACGCTCCACGAACGCGCCCTTTCTGTGAAGACTCATTCGAACGCACAACGAACGTGAGCTCTCTGGAATGATCTCGTTCGAACCCAACAGGAATGTGACTCGAACATTTTCTCTCTGGAGTGCTCCCGTTCGAACCCAATAAAGAACGTGCCACTAACGCCACACATTCGAACCCAATAACGAACGCAGCACCAACGCCACTCGTTCGAACACTGCAACGAACGCACCACGAACGCATGTCTGATGCACAGCAGCCAGAAACCAGTCCAATTGCACAAAGATCTTCATGAAAGATTACAACTCAATTGAACTTGTTTTGTCACGGACACATGCCAATAAAAATGGAACTCACAATCTCCCCCTTTGGCATTCCGTGACAAAACACTACCTAATACAAAGACTACGGTAATAGACCCAAAAAGCAAATAGTCAACTGTCAACCATCAAAACAGTGACTTATTACAAAAGGACTCGATCTAACACCTAACAAAGTAGTCTTGAAATTAATGCCACTGCAGCAACATACCTGCTACCTGAAACATCCACAAACAACAATATACCGTGAAAAGCATTGGGATAATCAAGTAAAACATAAAGCAGGTAAAAATCTCATGCATGTACAAGTAGAAATCCCTCTCCCCCTTAATCTTAACTCCCCTTAAAACGGAGATATCTAAAGGATATTCTACGACTCTCTCCTATATATTAAGGCTCTCCCCCTTAATATATTACTCTCCCCCTTTTTGTCACGAAATGACAAAGGGTAAAAGAAACTGGAAAAATAACAGGAGAACAGGAGAAAACACATGCAAGAGCATAAACAAACAGGAATTACTCCCCCTCACTAACAGGCACATACAGTTAGCAAAATAACATACAGGAAGTAACCCAAGACTCAGAAAAGTGCACAGGAAAGAAAAAATTGGTATGCAATAACATGAAGCACACACAAGCACATACTGAGATAAATAAAAATCCTGTCAAAAACTGACTGAAACAGCATTTCAAGTTGATACAATGATACCCAGTCAGTATTCAGCTGTTTATGACATGAAACAATATGCATCATTTTAAAAGAGGCTAAATACAACACTTATGCATATGACATAAACACCAAAGCATATAAAGCACTTGCGTGGAAAAATAAAGTGCATAACGAATCAAGGCTTAAGACCTTATTTTATGAGCTGGACACAGCCAAAGAAATCCATCTCGAAACAAACCAAGTCCACAAAATAGGTGTTCAAACCCAGCACCACTAGGACCTGAAAATAAGCAACATTGGTTGCATGCTATATTATTTACCCCATAAATATCATGAGCTCATATTTAATAACTCTTTCGAGTGAAGGGTTTTTGTCCTTATCTTTTGAATTTGGCCATTTTGGCTCTTTTGCACTTGAGTCTCATTTTTCTTTGTAAAATTATTTCTTTTTACTTTTGAAAAGGGGATAGCAAGGTCAACTAGTCAAAGGTCACACTATTGAGCAAACAAGATATGATAGAAATTAGATTGCTATTCCAAAAACTCATACATGCGACCAAGCCTTGACAAAATAAAAACGTGTATGTGAAGTGCAAGCACAAGATAATCCAAACGTGTATCGAATTTGGATGATCAATCAAATAAAATTATTTGAAAATTAATACGTGAAATCCTTCGGGTCTCCTTTTATTTTTTCCCCCTCTTTTCGTAATGATAATAACAAATCCAAATAAAACTTGTAATCTCTTATCTCCCCCAAGACTTGAACTCTTATGGTAACATTTATTAAGATATTCGAAAATCAACTCAACTATATCCTGGGGGATATTTCATATAATGTTTTATTAGATATTCTTCTTTATAAGTTTATATATATATATATATATATGAATTCAAACAATATTTTACAATTGATAATTAATAGTAATTAATAAACTAGAATTATTAAGATGGTGGACAGGTAGTGATGTTTGTTAGGAGATAAAGAGGTGGAGGGTCAAATAGTGGTTGAATAAATGGGGGGACATTGAATTTGAAAGGTGTAGGGGATGGTGTTGGGATTGTAATTGTCCAATTTATACATTAATTTCTATCACATTTAAGCTCAACACTGAATTTTGTTTTTGTTTTTGTTTTTGTTTTGCTCCCTCCCATGTTGCCTAAAACTTTTGTTTTTTTAAAAAAAAAAGTTTTGTCAAGTCAAGAAGATACATGTTGGGATTGTAATTGTCCAATTTATAAAACAATTTCCATCACAATTAAGCTCAAGAATTAAATCTTTTTTGTTGTTTTGTTCCCTCAAACGTTGCCTAAATAAATTTTTATTTATTTAAAAATTCAAAAATAGATTCGGCTTCTTCTAAACTCAAATATCTGAACCATACCATCATATTATTGATCTAGGAGGTTCCGATATTGTCAAAATTGGAACCTCCTAGATCAATAAAAAAAAAATTGATTCCAAAATACAAGTTGGTGGTGGTGAGGTGAGTGGTGATGTGTTATGTTTTGTGTGCTTGGGCCTTCACTTTTCATATGTATGATGCAACTTGCCTCAAAGATTTGTCTCTGTCTCATGTCTAGGGTTTGTCTTTGTCCTTCTATCTATCATGTTTCTTGCCTGCCAGCTATCAGCCTAAAACTAAAATTATGTGAAGTCAGCATCTTTACTTTACTGGGGCCATGATATAAAATTACAAACCTAACCGGGTTATACCATAAAATTAATTAATTTGAGGGGCCAGATAAAAATAATCCGGTCCCAGTTCAGATAAACCCTGATGGTCTGGGCCGGGTTTATAATTGTTTTAGTATTTTACTGAACTTGCAATCTTAAAAATATCACCAAATCAATATTTTATTTTGTATGAAATATGAAAACCAAACTGAGATTATTAGACTCAATGAAATGCAGCCCACTAAATTGTTTGGTGAGATACTCTCTCTTCCTTGGGATGGATTGGACTTGTTATCTAACATGTGTTGCCAGTTGACACACAAGTTTGACTTGAGACCTAAATTTGTCCCTGCTCTAGCTTAATTAGCATATATATTACATGTTTACCTGGTATGTTATGGGAGAGTAAGTTGTTAAATTTTTATACCCGTTAGTTGAATGGGTCGGATATATGTATTTGAATTTCCGTTCTAATAGAGGTAACATTCTCGTGTGAACGTGGCCTTGCACGAGAGCTCGGTGCTTTAGGATCGGATAAGGTTCAAATTTTCATACACATTAACTGAAGGAACTGGGTACGAGTATTAATATCCTCATATCATACGTGTCCTATTGACATCCCTAATCATGACCAATGCACAAAAAAGTTGTCAGTCATTCTAAATGCACAATAAAAGAAAAATGAAAAAAAATAAAACAGGCTTAGGGTTATTAATTTATTTAGCAGATGTAACATTATGTTTTAAGGGTTCATCTGTTATTGCTGCAAAAAATTGAAGACTCGACAACAAAGTCAAGTAAATGTAAGAATCAAATCGGAATGTAATGATGATATAGGCTGAAAATAATTTGTACATTCATCTGATTAAAAAGAAAAATCCTCCTTTAAGAACTTTGATGATCATGTGTTTTCATTTCTGATATCGAGACCATTTCTAGTTGTACTTCATTGGAAGTAAAAACAGGAGGGCCAAGTTCATCTTGTACAATTTCATCATCAAGTTCCATAATTACAGGCCTTCTAGGAATAGTAACGATGTCTCCTAAACTCGGCGCACGATTATGAGAAGAAAAATCTGGGGAACTAGCAGCTGTGTTGCTGCTCCAGATCGCTAAGGAATTCTCATGGCCGGATTCTGACATTAATTCTGGTTGTTTTTTCCTTTTCTGCCTCACTTGAGCATGCCATTGTCTTATAACATTTGTTGTTTGATCATGCAGCACTCCCCTTTTGAAAGTTGATCCCATCTGTGTGCACAACAAACAAATGAAAATTCAATATCGTATACCCAGTGGCGTACCCTTTTTTTTTATTATTATTATTATTATTTTTTTATTACAATAGAATATACGGATATATAATCTGAAATCTATTGAAATATTCAATACAAATATTATAGTACATCCAGAATTCTACGTCTATTAGAAATGAAATATCTACTCTCACTCAAATATGAGGAGAATTCTACTCATATTTTGGAGAAAATTTTATACCCTCAAAATTGAGAGATTTTGACTCCCTGCCATGGCAGGGAATTGAACTTGTGCTCTCCCATTTGAGAGAGCACAAGCCCACTACTGGGCCAGGAGCCCAGTGGCATAGTTAGAACTTCAATGGAGACCAAATTTGATTTTCACAAATAATTATATATACTCTTAATTTTAATAGGGTATAATAAAATTAACTCGTTAACAAACCAGATTTTCATTAATTTATATGATATATTTTAATAAAACTACAGATCGAAGATAGCTGACCATCTTGACTCACATATATGTGGCCCAGCCATTGTGTATACCAGTTTCCACTCTAACTTTCAAGTTTCTTTTTTACTATAATTTTTTTTATAATATCCCATTACCCAATGTAGAAATTATTTGAATAACTGGTAAAAGCTGAAAATTATAGGAAAAATGTCATTCTCCATGTTAGTAATGACAGAAAAATCCGGGCCCGATCCAGGTCCGGGATAAAAAAAATTTGGGCCGGACCCTGGATTATGAGGCCCGAGCTTTAAAAAAAGTATATATATATATATATAAAATTAAAAAATCGGACTGAATAAAACCCGGTCTAATTCAAGCCGGACTTTTCCCGGATCCGGGCTAAAATTTTACTGATTGCTATCCTTACTCCATTTTAAATATGTACAAAAAATGAGATTGCAAGTTTAACGTGTTAGGTTTTAATAAAAGCTTGCCTGGGTCACAAGAGCGTAGAGAGGAAGTGTGATGTAGCTGCACAAAACTTGAACTATCACCCTGGAATGTGTTAAACATAGTGTGATTAAACATGGAAAAACAAATACAAAATAAAATAAAAATAAAAAACTGAGGAAATAAAGAGAAAGAGCATATATATATATATATATATATATATATAGTTGGCACTTACGCAAGAACCACTCTGATAATTATTATCACTTTATGTTCATGGTAACAAGAGTTTATCCCGTATTGCCACTGAAAATATATAAGGTTACACAAATGAGGATATCATATATTTATATTTTATATAGGTGCGGCTTTAAGGTAATGCAAATTAGGCCATCGTGTCCACAAGGTGTGTGAGACTTGATGCAAAGAGTTTATAATTTCATTGTCAGATCATGAGTTCGAGTTTAGATGTGTATTTCTTATAAGAATTTGGGACAATCAATGATTTTACTTACTACGCTTAAGCTTGGATCAAACGACGGGATTTCCAACGTTTAAAAAAAAAAATGACGATCGTCCAAAACCTCATATTTTAGAAATGATCTTTTTTAGATATTTTCCTAATAAAATTCTAATTAATAATTATCTTAAATTTAATATTATTTTTAAGTCATGTATTATATTACAGAAATGCCCCAATTTTGTAGGCATTTTATAATGAATAATCTAATTGAAATTTGGGATTTGCGGAAGCCAAAGTCATGAATTTTGTTATTCAAATAACATAAATGTTGGGCTCATGTCTTTGATAATTGAATCAGATTTTAAAAAATCCGGTGAACTTAGTTTATGATTCTTTTGACAGTTGTAAGTTCCTTGATTACTGTTTCTTAAGACTCTTTTTTAACCATTGTTGAAATTCAAGATACGATTATAAATAGATTATAGAATGAATTTTGAGCTGTTTTATATTCATTTGAGAGTTTATATAGTAAAATTTCAGCTAATGCAAGGAAAATTAAAGAAAGAAATTGATATACCGTGACCCAGACGAAGAAAGCCAGCTCAAATGCATTCTGAAAAATGAAATTATAGTAGTAATATATTAATAAGATTGCTATCTTTTTGGGATTTGATGAAGAATTAATTGAGTTAATTACCATGAACAAGGTGTAATGCAAAAGAATCAAGATGAATTTTGGTCGATTGAACCAAAAGAGATTGTCATCAGGTTGCACAATGGGAGATCCTCTGATAACACTATTCTGATCCTCCAGTTGAAGAGCCATTCTTGCAACTATTACTTGGAGCTTTGTTCCAAGAACTAACACTATCTATTTTGTTTAATTAAAGAGGAAATTAAACAAAAGATTAATTATGCATATAGGTAATTGATTAATGAATCTTTTTTCACTCTTTCCGAGCTTAAGCGGAGCAGGGAAAATCCCCTACTATCCCGGATTCTTACAAGAAACGCACTCACTGGATTCAAACTCAGAACCTGAAGGTCAGATCCTAAATCTTACACCACCAAGCCACGTCCCTGGGGACTGATTAATGAATCTTAATATATAGTAATGCAATTTTATATACTTACAGTCAATGGTATAAATGATACCCACAAGTACGCATTCCAACCTGTTCATGTATGAGATTCCGTGTATAATTAGTAGGTGGTGTTGTCTGGGAAAAATTATATTATGTTTCAGGTGTATATGTCATCTCTCTCATAATAGTTGGGTTTCATAACTGTGTGGGACCGAGCTGTTATGAGAGAGATGTCATATACAGTTATACACCCGAAACATGAAACATGATATATTAATTATCACTTTGTGTGAGAGCTGGAAATTAAAGCAAAAATAGAATCTTGAAAATGAAATAAATAAATAAAAATTATTCATTAATCAATTAAATTACTTACCATGCACGTCTACAAGCATGAAGATGACCACTAAAAACCACATGAAGGGGCTGCATCATATATAAGATGTAAAATGTTTTAATTTATTTATAAGGTTCACATAAAATATTACTGTTTAATATATTGAAATTTGTATTTTTCTGTTTTTTAGCGGCATCTTTATTTCGTTAAAATGAAGATGTCTTCACCAGAGATTAAATATATACCTGATGCCAACAACAACTTTGAAATCATCATCCAAGGATCGTTGTATGTAATTCTGGAAATTGAATGAACTGTGATTTGCTGACAAATGAGCCTACAAATAAATTGCAGAAGCTTGAATTAGTGATATATTTCTTACAAGCTCTACAAATCTTGGAGAACTTTTAGATACTCACTGAGATGAAACCATGGCGAAGAGTGAGGTAATCAACTTTTGCTACTGAATTGGAGAATTGTTGGAAGAAGCATTGCTGCACCAAATTTCAATTAAATTTAGCGTCAGTATAGGAATGCTACTAATTTAACTAGAGATTATAAATCTATAATCAATAAATTTTAAAATATTTTTAAGATTAAGAAAATATTTTTAATATAATTTTAAATACTCTCAGACGAGTTATCTTAAGCTAACAAGTCTGACGAAACAAAAATGAAAATGAACTTACAATCCAAAGGAGGAGTGATGTGCCGGAACAAGAACTCATGTGTCGACGTGCAAAGGTTGTTTGTCTTGTGTATCTAAATCGATTGGGATCTATGTATGGAAAGTGAAAAATCATATTAAAATAAAATGTAATATGAAAAAGTAAAGAATATTTAATATTATAAAGATTAAAGCAACACTAAAACATGTGTGTGTATGTATATATATATATATATATATATATATATATATTTTTTTTTTTTAAATATAAGTATGAAATAATTCGTACAATTTTACCATTAGAAATTAGGTATTCAACCGTCTGAGTCTCTTTCTCCCACGCTTTCCATCGCTTCATCTGTCCAAAATTTTGCAAGTTTCATTAGGTGATATTAATTTAGAGAATTTTTATTATTTTAAAAATATTTTCAAAAAAAATTATGATATAATTGTTGTGGAACAGGAATTTCAGTTTGATGAGGCTACTACAATAAAACTATAAATTTCACAAAATATATAAAATTGAGCGTGCCAGAATAGGATTATTATAGAGATATAATAAACTTAAGCATGCTATAAGAAAATAAATGTAAAAATAAAGGACTAGACTTATATAATGGGTGCAATTTCAATTGAGTCCTTCATTTTTCCTAAAATAAACTGTTTCATGAAGTGATAGAAAGATATTGTACCTTGGCCCTTCCTAAAGCCATGGTGAGAACACAATATACAATTTGCATAGCAGCTAACACAAATATAAAGATGTTAAGCTGGTTTAGCCCATCTTGTGATATAAGAGAAGTCATTCCCTGAAAATATAATAATAATTATTAACATTAAATTCACTTAAACTCACACCAAATAAATTAAAAGATCATTTGGCAATAATCAAATAAAAAAAGATGTAAAAGTTTTAACCTTAGAGCCACAATGATCATTAGATGATGAACTTGTATCACCAGCCAATCTTCTTTCTTGTAAAGAATAAGTACTCCATAAATATTGTTCATGATATGCTAAAGCATTGGTGGTTTTGATCATCTCTGTACTTCGATGGCAAGGCAGCATAGTGTTTGCAACTTTAATGGGTATGCAAATTTTGGAAATAGATTTTTGAGTTACTGTTAGAACGAGGGACATGAATCCCAGGATTATAAGTACTGCATGCACCCATAAACAAAGTCAAAAACACAATTAGTATTATAAATTAAAATTAAAAAGATAAACTCAAACCCTCCGTTCAATAGGAGAATGAGCAAAATCCCCTTCATGTGACTAAAAAATCTCAGATCTCGATCGAAATTCGAGATTCTTAATCATTTAGTTCGAATTTGAGATTTTTTTTGTCCTGATTTAAAAAAACTGGTCAGAACCCTACCTCATGTTTTACAACTTCGTTTAATTTTAAAAGACATGGAGGGTTTTAATTTTTTTTCCTCCATTGAATATTACAACTAGCTAATAATATAAGAGAAGTGATACACATATATACATCCCTCTTACTGTAATTACAATGATCGCTACAATGATCACTGTAACGACAATGAGAAGAATGTAATTATTTTCGAAATAAGTATACGTGTGTCTATCATATTTGATAATATAATCATGATATGTGTATATATTTTTTAATTCATGTCATGACTCTATTGATAGATTGTACATTCCTTTATTATACTCACAAAAATGATACTGTCACTCACAATCTCACTCACAATTTTACAAACCCTCCCACTGTAGCTACTGTAGCTACAGTGATTTAATGTAGATCACTGTAGCTACTGTGAGAGGATTTGTAAAATTGTGGGTGAGATTGTGAGTGAGAGTATCCGATCGACAGTAACTCGCTGCTAACAGCACTCTAAAAATAATTTTATTCATTAACCCACCTGTTTTAAGCTTCTCCACAGCCTCAAACAAGGCAGTCTTTCTATGCCTTTTGAGCCACTGACCCCATCAAGAAAAGAAAAAAAAAAAACAACCAAAACAAGTGAGTTAAAGGTTATATATGATTTGATGTTTTAAATTTATTTTTATTTTTTGAAAAATAAAAAAATCATAAACTTACATTACTGAGGAGATGAATCAAGTGTTCGATAAAAATGGAGACGAAGATGAAGACGAAGCAAACGGTAGCTAGAGCCCAAGTTGGTGTGTTTTGCAAAGAGCGACCACTCTGTGCTCCTCCGGCGGCTGCCATTTTCTCTGCAAGAAAATCGATGAAATATGATCAGCTTATCATCCCAAAGTAGTTATAGTGAAGAAGATGGCTGAGTCACATAATTAATTATAGAAATAAAAATATATAATGAGTAGATATGAATAATTAGTCAATGCTTTTAGGAGACTTTGGTCATACATTTAATTTCAGTCCAACAAAGTTGCACCGGTGAAGGTCCTATCTTATTACTAGAAGAGTTGACACGGTTTATATCATTTTTATTACTCTAGTTGCTTTCTTTGGTATTCACTAGGTAATGAATTTTTATCTTTTTGTTTTTGTAATGTATGAAAAATTTAAATAATAAATTTTGAAATATTAAAATTATTTTGACATTTATAATAATAATAATAATAAATAAAATGTGTATTCGAGAATATCCAGCAAAAAAGAAGAAGAAGAAAGAAATGGTCACAAAACACTTCATTGTTTTCATAAATGATCACATATACTTATTTTGGGATACCGGACACATATCTTTTATATATAATTTGAGAGTCTATGTCTCTCTCAAAAAAAGTTTATATAATCATTTTTAAAAATAAATGAGTCTTTATATACATTTGTTTACGGCTGATTTTCGTTTCAGGGGCAAATTCGGAAACTCACTCCTCGAACAATCTTCCCCCAACTGTGAATTTATTGGTTTGTTGGGAACAAAAATCAAACTTAGCATAAAATGGAAAGTACACATATAAGAACAGATGATTTAACGTGGTTCGACGGAATGGATCTGACTTACATCCACAGACACAAAGAAATAGAGTTTTTATAACGTGGTCGGATTTGACCGACGAATGCAAAATTATTGTTGCAAGTGTGACCGACCTCTCTCGCGTTCTCTCTAAAAATAGTTTTTTTTATCTCTCTTACAAGCTTACGAGAATACAAACTGCTACCCCCTATAAAAGTGCTTCTCAACCCCTTTATCTACTAAGGAAATAGCACTGTTCCACATTCCTCGTGACGTCAGCCACGTGAACCTATTTTTGCCAAACATGCTCTCTCTGCCCCAAGTGTTCTGCCGAAAGCAGACCTGTCATCTGACATTTCATTAAACCACTCTTTCTTAGGAAGACTCCACACGCTACCTTTATGATGACAACCCGTATCACCTGTTCACGCGGTGGCGTGTGTTAGATGATGACCTTGAAAGGTTTTTTAGTCACATCACAACTTTATAGATGGTGCAATTCCTCGTGCCGTGCTTACATCCTCATCAGTACTACCCTGACCTGTCCTACAAGGTCGGACGACTGAAACAATGGTCGTCCTTTCATACCGAGGTACTTGATCGGGTCGGACCTGAGGACCTCGATCACATTAATTCTCTAAGCATATTTTCTCCCCAGGTCGGCAGTTATGGATCAGGTCGGGTCGTCCTTTTGCTGATGTCCATTCCGAATCTGATATATTCTCATCATGTCGGGTCAGGTCATGATTGGTTGGGACATGACCTCCTATGACTCGACCACCTCGGATTTGGATCCCTCTGTCTGGCTTCTCATCTTTTGAAAAAACTTCGGATTATTTATTAAATGCAAATCACATCTTACATTTTCTCGAAATTCTGATTTCTTGAGACATAAAAACCACCATCAACATCATTAAAACAAATATTTGGTGTATGGACTCTGCCTCTTGTTGTCCATTTACTTTTTATTATTTACTTCTTTTTTTTTTTTTTTTTTTTTTTTGAGGTGACTAACGTTTATGGCCACAGAAGCTTGGCCCCAGAAAAATAAATGTGCCACTAGCTACCACATGAAGCTGCATGTACGGACACGGGGAATTAAATGGCTCCAAAAATGATGAAGAAAAAAGAGTTCAAGGATTGACTTCAAAGATTATAAATCATCCGATTGGGTCCATCTACATTATATAGGATATTTTATATTATTGATTTAAATATGTAATTTTTAATATTAAATATGAAAATTTTCAAAATATGAAATTAATTACATGTTTATTGGTAGAGTTTATTTGTTTAATAATTTAAGTTGTATATTCAATGTTAAAAATAACATGTTTATACCAAATGATATTTAATATATTTGGGCACCGTAATTGTTAGATAATGAAAAAAAGTCTTGAATTCACAATGGTAAATGCCTATATATAGGCTACATAGAAAACCAAAATAGAAAATAAATCATATAGTTATGAAGAATAATAATGAATATATGAAATCTTTATCTAATAGGGAAATATAATAAAACCATGAATCATAATGGTACTAGGAAATCTATTTTGGATATTGATTCCATATTCCTTAACACCACCCCCCTCAAACTCAAGCTGGTAACGAAAGAGTAAGCTTGAGGTTGCATCTTGAAATCGGAGAGCGTAATTCTGAAACTTGGAGGCTGGAAACCTTGAGATAATGGATGAGCTTCAACCTACGAAGCCCGAAGGGGGGAGCCGAAGCCCAAAATGATGCCAAAGCAGGAGAGCTTTAACCTACGAAGCCCGAAGGGGGAGCCGAAGCCCAAGTGGATGCCGAAGCCGGAGAGCTTTAACCTACGAAGCCCGAAGGGGGAGTCGAAACCTTAAATGATGTCGAAGCAGAAGAGCTTTAACCTACGAAGCCCGAAGGGGTAGCCGAAGCCGGAGAGCTTTAACCTACGAAGCCCGAAGAGGGAGCCGAAGCCCAAAAGGATGCCGAACCCGGAAAGAGAGCGAAATCCTGAAAGAGAGCCGAAGCCGGAGAGGGAGCGAAATCCCGAAAGATAGCCGAAGCCGGAGAGGGAGCGAAATCCCGAAAGAGATCTGAAGCCGGAGAGGGAGCGAAATCCCGAAAGAGTGCCGAAGCCTGACAGTGCCAAAGCCTGAGAGGGAGCGAAATCCCGAAAGAGAGCCGAATCCTGAAAGGGAGCGAAATCCCGAAATAAAGCCGAAGCTGAAAAAGGAGCGAAATCCCGAAAAAAAGCCGAAGCTGAAGAGGGAGCGAAATCCCGAAAAAGAGCCGAAGCTCGAGAGAGAGCGAAATCCCGAAATAAAACCGAAGCCGAAAAGAGAGCGAAATCCCGAAAGAGAGCCAAAGTAGAGAGGGAGCGAAATCCCGAAAGAGAGCCGAAGCCCGAGAGTGCCGAAGCTATAGAGGGAGCGAAATCCCGAAAGAGAGCCGAAACCCGACAGAGAGCGAAAGTAAAATCTTAAAGAGAGTCGAAACATGAAAGGAGTCGGCCAGAGCACACTTGTGAAGGGTGGTGCGAAGGGGTGACGCGTGAGGTTCACGTGCCGATGGTGGCCGCGATCCCCACGCGCCGATGAAAGCAGATAGAGTGAAACTAGAAAAATGAGAACCTGGTGTCTGATACCATGTTAGATAATGAAAGAAAGTCTTGAATTCACTCTATATGAATTTACAATGGTAAATGCCTATATATAGGCTACATAGAAAACCAAAATAGAAAATGAATCATATAGTTATGAATAATAATAATGAATATAGGAAATCTTTATCTAATAGGGAAATATAATAAAACCATTAATCCTAATGGTAATAGGAAATCTATTTTGGATATTGATTCCATATTCCTTAACAGTAATAATGACCCATCAGATTAAATGAACTAATTGCTAATTTAAATGAAGGAGATCTTACGATATATAAATATTTCTTAATTGTGACAAAATATAACTATGATCGATGCAGTCTTAGATTGTTTAAATTTTATGAGATCGTAAACAAGTTTTTAAAATAAAATTTTCGTTGACAACAAATAAAGTTTATATAAATCATATATGAATTCGATAATTCTATTTTTATATTAAATTTGATATCACTTTCCCCACAAAGCTAAGATTTTTAATCATATTGTATATTTAGTAATTAAAATTTCTTGATATTTAATTAAGGCCCTAATTTTAATCTAAAATTTAGACACTACAACAGACCGCCAATATTGGGTATCCTGAAAATCACCTCTGGGGCCATAGCTGATGCCACTCTATTGATTTGTTCTTTTGTTGGATGGTTCTATTATTACATGAGACGTTACGTCGAGGGCATTTGACAAGTTTTTTTTTTTTTGTTTATATGAATTAGGGATGACAGTGAGGTCATGGGTGGAGGAGCGGAGATCGACATCCTCGTATTTATTCTCAATAATTTTTATATATTTTTATATTTTCGTAATTATTTTAAGGGAGGATATGAGAATTCCCGAATAATAAAAGAGGATCTTAGAACCCCGCATAATAAATAAATTCTATTAAAATAAATTTCAATCATTGAAAAATATATTAGTTGAGTTTACTTTCTCCAAAAACCAATATTAAATATTCTACAAATTTGATAATATCTATTATACAAATCGCAATTTATATCGAAGATTGAAATTCGTATTTTATGTCTTTTTATTTAGGCCGTAACTTAATAAAACGATGAATCTTTCATTAAAAATTGATTATATATATAATTATTTCATTTAAGTCCTTACATTATTTATAATTTATAAATTTTTATAAATATTAAGATATATTTTTTTTAAATCTATATAAAATTGTAAATAGAAATTGAACATATTTATTAAAAAATTAAAAATAAATAAATTAAAATTTAAATGAGTAATGGAGAGGGGATGGAAATTTTATTCAATCTTCGTCTCTTCCCCGAATAAGAAATTGGTATCAAATTTTCACCGTCCTCGTTTATAATATTAATTTTTTTCAATTTTTCATCACCGATCCCCTTCTCAATTAAAAAGAATCTCTATTAATTCATGTCCCATTAGAGATTTCTAAAAATAAAAAAGATGAATATTTTAATATCATATTTTCAAGGGACAGATTTATATTCACAACTAATGTTATTTTTTTAAGTTACGTTTCATCTCCAACCTCCGATTTGTTACACACTCTTTCATCCTCTTCCACTTCATTTCATCAATCCAAATAATAAATTTTAAATATTTTAAATTATATTACACTCCATTTCATCTTCTTTGATCATATAATATTCAAGAGTAACTAAAATACTTTGAACCATTAAAAAGTCATAATTTCATTACATATATGAAGTTTAGTGCTTATACCGGGGAAGTTTTATTTAACTATCAGGCTCAGTCAAAATGATATAAAGCTTTTTAATTATTTGTTTTTCCTTTTGAAATATTTTAATCATTAATTTTCAGTCACAATCCCACAATTTAATTATTTATTCTAAAAGGAAAAAAAGCAAACAAATATGTTGCTAGCCGGCTAGCTGCCAACCGGACCGTTTGCATCTGAGATTAACTCACATATCTAAAATATTTCAATTCAAATAAAATAAAAGAATATTAGTTTGATTAATTCAGACAAATAATAATTATTTTTTTATTCAGATAATTTTTTTCAAATTATACTAATCAAATGTCAGTAGTTATTTGATACCACCGTTAAATGAATAAGATAACATCATAAAAAAATAAGTATATACTACGTGAAATTGTATTAGATACAATCACTACTTTTTAATGATTTTTATAATTCTAGCATGCTAACAAAATATTATTGGACCGTTACATGTGGTGGCCTTTTATTTTACAAAAATGATAAATATACATAATTTTTATCTATTTTTTTCCCTATTCCCTCACTGTAGTGAGTCATTGTACTTCTCTGTAGTTACAGTGGGGGAGTAGGGAAATTTTTCGGGAAATATTTATGTATGTATATCATTTCCCTTTATTTTAACAGGACAAATCAAAATTATCTTATTGAAAAATCTTATTTTTATTAATTATATTATATTTTAACAAAATTTATGAATTGAACGGAAGTGGCTGTTCTCGTTCACCTCTTTGTAATTACTACTAATTATATATGAATGATAATTAATCTGGTTAACGTTGAAGTAAATGAAATAATGGAATAATTGAAAAATTATTATAAAAATGTATGTAATTTTGTATTCAATCCATAAATAATAATAATAAAGCCTGCAGTTTTATCAGTTATTTTATTATCTCCACTTTTTTTTCCTTCTTTTATAAAAAAAATGAGATTGTCTAAAAATCCATATTGAATGCTAAAATCATGCAGTGAATTTCTGATAATAATTACATAATAAATAAATAAAGTGTTTGTGATTATTTTAAAAGAAGAAATAAAAGATACAGTATCGAGGCACAGACAGACAGCACATATAAACACTAAATTCAAATTCATGATTATAATTCCTTGAAATTCAACACAAACAATTAAAAAAAATTAAATCACATTAATTTATTTTCAGAAGCAATATTGTTGCTTGTGCTGGCACAGTGATCTTCTTCTTTCAGTAACTTATAGATTAAAGAAACGTTTCTCCATTCAGTATGTGAAGATAATAAGCCCTCGTTTCTCGCCAGGTAATGTTTAAGTTCACTGCGGAGCTTGGTAACAGGCTGATGTTAATGTTACCAACACAACAGAAAGAAAAATATTACAATCAGCAAAATAATAAAGAGATGGTCATGAGACGAGTCGACACATATTAGCGGCTAGGTATCCTAAATTAAATTCAAAATTAAGTTTTCTAAACTCAGATAAATTTTAATTTTTAGTATATAATATACGTATATTAATTTTTATCGGTAGGGATCTATTTTCAAAATTCGTACAAGATTCTATAAAATTTAATACAATTCATGATCGTCCAGGATTATAAATGGAAAAATAGAAAATTAATAAAGAGGCAAACCTCAGCTTTGGATTCAAAAGCAAGGCCAAAGAAAGCAGCGGAGACAAAATGCTTGCCTACAGACTCAGCCAACTTGATCTGACAGAGCCAATACGACGCAGTTTCAAGCCTATTATGAAACCTGTAATTCTCTGGAGTGTAATATGGCGTACTTGTAACATTCTTACCGTCACTCTTAATCTGCAGTGGAGGAGTTGTTACACTAATTTCATTATCTTCTGGCAATCTGGGTTCTTGTTTTTGGAAGCAAATGCTCTTTTTGCTGGCATTTGTTGATGCTTTTGGTTGTTTTGGAGGAACCGCAGTAAAGGGTTTTCTCAGAGGCTTGTCAGTGTTCGTGTTCCTAGTGGTACCAAAGACATGCTTTTTCCTAACAAAGAAAATGAAAACATGTTGCCGAAAATTGCATTTCGAATTTTTATCTTTTTGTGTCTAAAATGATAAAATAATTATAAAGATTCAAAGTTTATTTTTCGAATTTACTCGTGTTGCAGAAATTTGGAAATCCAATAGTTGTGGAATAATAATGATGTACCTTGAAACGGGTGGTTCCTTGGCAGTGGATTTTGATGAATCACTAATCTTTCTGGTGCTTTTCGGATTCAAGGGCAGTTTCTTGCCTTATTTTTTTGGACCATTTTTGTGTAGTAAATTTTGTAAATAAACAGAGGATATTTAGAAATTGGAATCCAATTTATCTCAAACCAAAAAAAAAATTTAAAGAAAATTGTGTACCTGGAAAGAGAGTAGAGCGAGGCTCCATTGCAATGAATCAAGTATGAAAATGAAAATGAAAATGAAATAAGAACTAATGAATTCAATTTGTTAAAGGTGTTTTTATATTATAAAAAAAAAATCCCTAAAAAGAAAAGGAGGGTGTTTTTATTTTTATAATTGGAAATTGAAGAGTTTGAAGTTTGAACTGGGAAAGAGCGGCAGCAGTTAGCTGTTGAGTGGCTAAAGAGGCGCTCCAATGGGCCAGCCCCGTTTCATTTTTTAAACTTTCGTGATTGTTGGGCTTCAGGCCCAAATAGATTTTAAATGGGCTACATTGCCCTTATATTAGGGCCGGAGCCCATTTATATGTTATTGTTCGCCTTATCAGGTCACGACTATCTTAACGAATATGGAACTAATTGGTTTTTTCAAAGATAATGCAACATTTACTTCAGAAAAATCGTAATTAAGCGTATTGAAAGTGATCTATTAGACCAACGAGTGGTTGGTTGAGTGATAGCTGGCTCAATCCTAGGAGGTTCGACTGGGTATGCTCCTCAGTTCGAGTCTCGCTAGAGTCACCATCGTTGGAAATATCATACCGTACAGCTCTCGGTCCGAATCCGGATTAGTCAGGCCCAATGTGACATTTGATACCGGGTAGGGAACCAAAAAAAAAGTGATCTATTAGAAAGTTAAGCTACAAGTTTCTTGACTACAAGTTTCTTGATCCAACAGTTAACCTAATCAAAAGTTATGCAAACGATCCAATAAGTATGAATCTAAAAACTTACAAAGATACGATATTTGACAAAACTGGTAGAATCTTATCACGTCATATTTGAGTGATGAATTTATATTGATATCACGTTAATCAGAATTCAATCTTCATTTAAATATAAATATGAGATTCGTATCCTCTCAAACAATACAAATGGATGATAAATTTGTTTATCATATCATATATAATAACCGAATATCATATCGTACATGAATAAAAATATCAGACAAAAATCGCGCTTGCAAGTGGAATCGATAATTGAATAAAATTAATTAAAATTCAAGAATCAATTGACCGCAAACAAAAAATTCAAACGTACATAGACTTTTTCTACATTTAATAAGGATGAAGGTCTTTCTCTTCCATCGCAGTTTTCTCTCAAATTAAATGCACAATAAATTCTGAAACTCTATTTCAGTATCTTGGATTTTATTGGCTTCAAAAAAATGGGCGGCAATTTATGAGACCACCGTCGATTCGGTACGAACACGACATTGATTTGATCACATGATTATTAATCCAGTTAAATTTGAGCCACTTGGTTTATTGATGATGTCTGGTTTAGGTTTTTAGTTCCTAGCTGGCTAATTCGTTTATGACAAAAATTAATTAGCGTTCAACTCGATTTTGGCAATAAAACAATATTATTGTTGGTGATGAAAAACAGCGGAAAATTTAATTATGAGACACGTATAATATTATCTTAAAGTAATATTTATTTCTATTATGTGTTATAAGAGTGGTAAGCAAATTTAATTTAAGATATAAAAAAACTTTCAAAGATATAACGCAATACCTTTTGAATGTTTACTTTAAAACTTATTCGAGAGAAAATATTGTATATGTTAAGAGGAAACTATATCCAATTTATAGGTAATCAAAGATTGCTTTCAAAATGACATGACTTTCAATCACCAAAAGTCAAGTTTTTGGGCATCAAAAGACACCAAATTCACTTTAGGTTGATCCCCGATACGTTAGCGTAAGACAATAATCAAACCAAAATGAATTTATGATATTAATATTATATAACATCTTACATTGAGAAACTAACTCTAGTATGTTTAATATATGTCCAAATTCAACAATAATTATTACCATAATATTTTAAAAACCAGTCATTTTAAACCCAAATTGATTATGGTTTTACTGTGTATGTGTGTATAGTCATTATATATAATGTCCCCAAGAGGTGTGACTTGGTGGTGTAGGGTTTAAGGTCTGATCTTCAGGTTCTGAGTTCGAATTCAGAGAGTGCGTTTCTTATAAGAATATGAGACATTCGGGGGTTTTACCTGTTTCGTTTAAATCCGGAATGAGTAGTTTAGCGGTGAGGTTTCTAACGATTTCAAACAAAAAAGTATTCGATAAAGATAAAGATAAGAGTTTACAGTAATATTTAAGAAAACAATTGATAAGAGAAGTAATAAAAAGAAATAGTGTCGTTAAAACTTTTATCGGTAAATCACGAGAATGCCAACTTCCAATTATAAATAAAAAGGGAGGCCTTGAAAGGCATTTGCCTAAGTCTCTAGAAGAATCTGTAGTGAGAAAACCCAGATAGCCGTATCACGATAAATGAAACCAAGAAGAATCTGTTGAGGGTATATTGACACTAGGTTAGGCTGGAGGAAGGGGAAACCAATCTATCTGCAGTTAATCAACTATTGCAGAAGCTTATATAGCGGATCGATATGTATTCACCAAATCGCCGATGCTCTCATAAAGCCTCTATTGTTGAGTGCTCGTCTGGCATATTTTCGATCCAAGATTAGAGTTCGCCCGGTCTCCATCTTGCACAATAAGGATGTGTGGATATTGAAATTGTTTTTGACAGGAAAATGGAAAAATATTATATCATACTAGTTAAATTACAAACTATAATAGATGAGATGTCCACCTTCCAAAAACCCTGAATTTGATAATTACAAGCCAATTTGGTTAAAGCATGACCCGTCCCATTGCAAGGTTTATGATTAAACTGAATTGTAACATCATTCATAGTCTTTTGTTGGAATTAATTAAGTAACAACAATAGTTGTTAATTAAAATACGGGGTTATCCTAAATTCTGACCCTATGCGGAAATATTCACAATTAATTAAGACAAGTCCTAATTAAAGTGCCTATGGGAAATCAACAACCAACCACAATACCCAATATCAATAAATTCCACAATATTAATTTAATACGAAATGTAAATTGCGGAAGGGTAAATCAATCACACAAAATCAACACAATAATTTTGGTGACGAAGTGGAAAACTCTTCCGAGTAAAAAACCACTACGGGTATATCGGCTACCAGCCCAATCCACTATATAGAGATAAACTTACAGCGATGGTCAAGACCCATGGTGACAACTTCACCGACTCAAGTACCTCAATACTGCAAGAACTCAAGGCAACACCTTAAGTCCGCAACCTACGGCTTCTTCAGAACCTCTGAAGTCTCTGAGTAGATTGTATCACTTCGAACGCCGGAACTCCGACTACCAAACTTCCTCCTAAAGAACTCTTAAGGATTATGGAATTTGGGTTATGTTGTGTTGAAGGTTTATCAAAGAATGGATTTCACCATTAACAAAGAAGACATGAGATTCAAAGAGTCTTCAAGGTGAAATCAAAGAGAGTTGAAAGCTTGAGAGTATTTGGCTTAAGGGAAAAGTGTTTCAGCTTTTCAACTTCTGAGAATGGGGGCTACAGTGTTATATTTATAGGTAGGGTGAAAACTACCTAGGGTTTTGCAGGCCAAAAACGCGTTCAGATCGCAGTCGCGTTCGAACGCTTACTAGAACGCTACACGAACGCGCCCTTTCAGTGAAGACTCGTTCGAACGTCCATCGAACACACAACGAACGTGAACTCTCTGGAATGCTCCCGTTCGAACCCCACAAGAACGTGCCTCGAACTTTTGCTCTCTGGAATTCTCCCGTTCGAACCCAATAAAGAACGCACCACTAACGCCACACGTTCGAACCCACAAACGAACGCAACACTAACGCTAATCGTTCGAACACTGAAACGAACGCACCACGAACGCATGTCTGATGCACATCAGCCAGAAAACCAGTTCCAATTGCACAAAGATCTTCATGAAAGATTACAACTCAATTGAACTGTTTTGTCACGGACACATGCCAATAAAAATGGAACTAACAATCTCCCCCTTTGGCATTCCGTGACAAAACACTACCTAATACAAAGACTACGGTAATAGACCCAAAAAGAAAATAGTCAACTGTCAACCATGAAAACAGTGACTTATTACAAATGGACTCGATCTAACACCTAACAAAGTAGTCTTGAAAATAATACCGCCTCAGCAACATATCTGCTATCTGAAACATCCACAAACAGTAATATACCGTGAAAAGCATTGGGATAATCAAGAAAAACATAAAACATATAAATTAATTTTCTCCCCCTTAATCTGAACTCTCCTGAAACAGGACAAAACACCAATTTACTCCCCATTTTTGTCACGAAATGACAAAGCATGCATACACCAGGAGAAACAACAAACATATATGTAAAACTTACTCCCCCTCACAAACAGGCATCCAAATATATCATAAGAATAAATGGGAAGCAAATAACCAAAAGCAATATTCGTAAGCATGCATCAGTGATAGATAGAAGGAGAAACATCGAAGACAGAATATTTTCAGTAAAATACGACAAATGTTTGCAAGATATCTCACAATTAAACAAAATGGTGAGAATGAAATATAACAGTTTAACAAAAAAAATATGATCCCAAAAAGTAAACAGACTCCTGCTAACTCAAATAAAACCCAGCAAACAAAATAAAGCAGCTAGTCAGACTCCGAGCTAGCTGACGACTCATCGGAAACGGAAGCAGCATGAGAGGATGACAGGTGACGGGCAAACTGATCCTCGAGGCGGCGAACAGAAGAACGGACCTCGGATAAGCTACCGGAGACCAGGCGAAGCTCAGCGATAATGGTAGCATGGGAATCCAAGATGCGCTGGTAGAAATCCGACGAAGGACCAGTGGAAGAAGATGAAGCAAACCCGAGGCTGGTGGAGCAGAAGCTGGAGCAGTAGCTGGATCAGGAGCTGGAGCAGGAGCACGAACATGAGCAGAAAGATGTGCATCGCCTGCAGAGACAGTCTGTCGACCAATTGGCTTGAGGAGAGGAAGATGAGGATCATGCACAAAATCTGGAACCAAAGCCGAGATGATCCGGCGAATGAGACATCCACAGGGAAGAGTGTGGGAAGCATAAGAAGCAGAGCGGATACGAATCATCTCCCGCACAATCACACTGAGGATGTCTATGGAAAGACCCTGCTCAATGGCATAGAGGAACGCAATCCGAGCAAAGGGCTGGGTGTTGACATGAGATTTGAGCCATAAATTATGACATACAATGCGGTTAAGAAGACGATAGGCCGATAGCAAAGTAGCGACAACAATAGTCCCTCCGCCAAACGGACGATGCTGTCTAGAGGCAACGTCCATGACAAGCTGATAAGAAGGTCCATCAGCAGGGGACCAGGGGAACTGAGGGTATGGCACCTCGGGAATAGCCAGAATCCTCGATAGAACAGAAGGATCGATATCCAGGTAGTGGCCCCGAATATAAACCGAAAAAGAAGTAGCGGAGACTACCTCCAGGTTGAAGTAGAACTCCTGGACCAGCTGAGGCGACGGACCAACAAAACCCGATAAAAGAGGACCCCAACCACGAGTAACCAAAAGAGGTACAATTCCGGTATCACGAAGTTCATCTTGCAAGACATTACGCTCCAGAAACAGACTTCGCTGTGAGAAGTGATCATCGAATAATTTAGCAGCAGCTGGACTGCGAAAACGATCTCGAGGAAGAGAGTCGCGGGGGCGTTTCTTTGAAGCAACAGTCTTCTTAGGCATCTAGAGAGATATAAGAAACCACAGAGATAAGAAACAATCCCAAAACAGACCACAAACAGAATTTAAAAAAGCAAAGAGCGTTCGAACGAAATTCATGGGTTCGTTCGAACGCGATGGCGTAAGACCGAGCAACAAAACACCCCAATGAGATGCACTACGCCACAAATGACACACATAAACAACACAAGACACAACCACAAGACACCATACGTCTTCAATCAAGATAGAAGGCTAAACAAACAGCAAGAGCGAAACCCTAGATTCTAGATCTGAGAAACAAGACAAAATCAGTGAAGGGAAGAGAGAAAAAATACCTTGATGAGGAAGACGAAGCCGAGAATCAAAGGATTAGAGGCTGGAACTGACCAAAAAAATGAGGAAAATGGCGAGGAAGACCAAGAACCAGAGAAGAAATAGGAGAGAAAAGAAATGTGCGAACAAAAACCGCACGAAGTTATTTAAATACCGACACGGTGTTCGAACGAGATAGTCAAACTCGATTCGAACGATTATGTTCGAACGGAAATAAGAACGGAACACCAACGAAATAAAGACAGTGCACATCAGAAGAGCAGTTACAATGATACCCAGAAAAGAAAATGATAATTATGACATGAAACAACATGCATCATTTTACAATTTGCTAAACACAACACTTATGAATATGATCCAAACACTAAGGCATATCAAACGCTTGCGTGAACAGAAAGAAAGTGCACAACAAATCAAGGCTCAAGATCTTAAATTTATGAGCTGGAGACAGCCACAAACCCATCTCTAATCAAACAAAGTCCACAAAATATGTGTTCAAACCCAGCACCACTAGGACCTGAAAATAAGCAACATTGGTTGCATGCTATATTATTTACCCCATGAATATCATGAGCTCATATTTACCAACTCTTTCGAGTGAAGGGTTTTTGCCCTTATCTTTTGAATTTGGCCATTTTGGCTCTTTTTCACTTGAGTCTCATTTTTCTTTTTAAATTTATCTTTTTACTTTTGCAAGAAGGGGATAGCAAGGTCAACTAGTCAAAGGTCACACTATTGAGCAAATAGGATATGATAGAAATTAGATTGTTATTCCAAAAACTCATACATGCGACCAAGCCTTGACAAAATAAAAACGTGTATGTGAAGGTGCAAACACATGATATACCAAAGGTTTTTATCACATACACTCATGCATATAGAGCAACAAGAAAAATAACAGCATATCATACATGCATAATCATATATCCTACATACCAGGATCACATGCACATGCTATTCATGCTCTAACAAGCCATAAAAATATTTTTGGTCTTTTTCAAAATAGATAATAATAATTTTTTAATTTATCAATTTTAAAGCACAAAAAATAAAAAATAAAGACACAAAACAGCTTGTAAAATATCCAATGATACGTGGAGTTGTATCCCGAGTGCAGATCATACTACCGTCCATTCGGAATCGGCTATGTAATTTATGTCCGGGTTTCCATCATATATACCAAGGGACAAATAACAAAAACAAGACACACACACACACACACACACCCATATGCTGTGAAAATAAAACAAACGTGCAAAAGCATAAAACACACGCACACACACACATGCAATGGGTAAGTAAAAACGCATCTTTTAACCAGAGTTACACCGAAGTGCACTCTCATCATGTCCATCAGGACACGCAGAAGTAGATGGGAAATTATCTTGCTTCCTCACCCAAACATTTCTAGGAACCTCATCCACTTGAGAATTCATAGTCAACAAAGAAAGTTTCTCACTAAGAAATTGTGTCTGTTTAGTTAGTGCAGAAACTTGAGAAGATAGATTTGAAGAATCAAATCTAGACGACACACTCTTAGGCCTTTTCTGTTGCTTGTGCAACATGAAGCACTTAGGCCTAATATGTCCAGTTTTGCCACAGTGGTGGCACACAAGCACAAACCTCGGAAGAAAACGAGGTTTACCTAACACACCTCTAGATTGAGGTTGGGGCACATGACGAGGAACAACAGAAGGAGAAACATGACTACACACAACATGTTTCTTACCTAAGTCACGTTTAGCTGCAACAGACACAGCTTTGGAAGAAGAAGCCTTATTGAAGTTAGGCTCATAAATAATACCTAACATACGGTCCACCTTTTTATTTCCACTAGAAAATACGGACAGTTGGGTTCTAGCATCTTCAAGTTCGGTCTCTAATATTTGGACTCTATTAACTAGGCCTTTGTTCCTCTCCTCTAGGTCCTCAACCATCAAAAGGCTTTGCTCAAGATTGGCTTGAGCCTCATTCTTTTCAAGCTCTACAGCTTTCAGCCTTTTATTGACCTCTATATTAGTATTCTTAATAGCTAAACTCTCATTAAAAAGTTCAATATAGGATACCTGAAGACTTTCCTCATCTACAGACTCATCAAGAGAGATTTCTGAATCAACATCATTAACAACATTCTCTCTCACATCGGTCACACTCGCAATAAAAACAATATAATTTCCTTTAGGAGAATCATCACATTCAGAATCACCAAGGGATGCTGTCATGACTTTCTTGCCTTTAGCCCTAAGGTATGTGGGACACTCAGATATAACGTGCCCATATCCTTCACATTCATAGCATTGGGCACCACGGGATCTATTCTCCCTATCCTCTCCAGACTCTCTCCTGCTATGCCTAATCTCTCTAGGCTGATCCTCCATATCTGTATTACTGTTATGGCCAATCTTCTTAAGTTTAAGAAATTTCTTAAACTTCTTTGTAAACAAGGCCAAATCACGATCCGTAAATGTATCATTATCGCTAGACGAATCATGCACAACTTCCTTAGCGATTTTCATCGTAAAAGTTTTTTGCTCTCTATAACCAGTAAGCTTTCTCTCATAAACTTGCAGTTTTCCCACGAGTTCTTCCAAATCAAGCTTATCGAGGTCATTACTTTCCTCGATAGCGGTAATCTTGGGTAGGAATTTATCAGGAAGGGATCTAAGGATTTTCCTAACTATCATATTGGTAGGAATAGTCTCACCTAGGTTAAAGCTTGAGTTAACGATATCGTTAATCTCAGCATAAAAGTGATCAAAGGTCTCATCATCTTTTATTCTAGCGACCTCAAACCTAGTAGCAAGATCCTGGAGTCTATTATTTTTAACAGACAGTGTGCCCTCATGCACAGTCTGCAGGATGTCCCAAGCATCCTTGGCTATCTCACACATAGAGATTCTCCTAAATTCAGCAGAACAAACAGCACCATGTATGGCATTAACAGCCTTGCTATTCCTATTGCTAGCATCAAATTCGTCCTTAGTCCATGTCAATTTATCTTTAGGGGAAGATACCCCATCAACAACAACGACGGGAGGTTTCCACCCGTGTTCAACAGTCATCCAGACCATCTCATCTAAGGACTTAAGGAACGCCTTCATGCGAACCTTCCAATATAAATATTATGTGCCATCAAAAAATGGCGGACAATTCAAGGGTTGACTACGCTCCATAGCTAAGGGTCAATGATCGAGTTCAGTCTCTGATACCAATTGAAAATACGGGGTTATCCTAAGTTCTGACCCTATGCGGAAATATTCACAATTAATTAAGACAAGTCCTAATTAAATTGTCTATGGGAAATCAACAACCAACCACAATACCCAACATCAATAAATTCCACAATATTAATTTAATACGAAATGTAAATTGCGGAAGGGTAAATCAATCACACAAAATCAACACAATAATTTTGGTGACGAAGTGGAAAACTCTTCCGAGTAAAAAACACTCCGGGTATATCGGCTACCAGCCTAATCCACTATATAGAGATAAACTTACAGCGATGGTCAAGACCCATGGTGACAACTTCACCGACTCAAGTACCTCAATACTGCAAGAACTCAAGGCAACACCTTAAGTCCGCAACCTACGGCTTTCTTCAGAACCTCTGAAGTCTCTGAGTAGATTGTATCACTTCGAACGCCGGAACTCCGACTACCAAACTTCCTCCTAAAGAACTCTTAAGGATTATGGAATTTGGGTTATGTTGTGTTGAAGGTTTATCAAAGAATGGATTTCACCATTAACAAAGAAGACATGAGATTCAAAGAGTCTTCAAGGTGAAATCAAGGAGAGTTGAAAGCTTGAGAGTATTTGGCTTAAGGGGAAAGTGTTTCAGCTCTTTCAACTTCTGAGAATGGCGGCTACAGTGTTATATTTATAGGTAGGGTGAAAACCTAGGGTTTTGCAGGCCAAAAACGCGTTCAGATCGCAGTCGCGTTCGAACGCTTACTAGAACGCTACACGAACGCACCCTTTCAGTGAAGACTCGTTCGAACGTCCATCGAACACACAACGAACGTGAACTCTCTGGAATGCTCCCGTTCGAACCCCACAAGAACGTGCCTCGAACTTTTGCTCTCTGGAATGCTCCCGTTCGAACCCAATAAAGAACGCACCACTAACGCCACACGTTCGAACCCACAAACGAACGCAGCACTAACGCTAATCGTTCGAACACTGAAACGAACGCACCACGAACGCATGTCTGATGCACAGCAGTCAGAAACCAGTCCAATTGCACAAAGATCTTCATGAAAGATTACAACTCAATTGAACTTGTTTTGTCACGGACACATGCCAATAAAAATGGAACTAACAGTTAAATAACAACAATTAAGAGAATGTTAAATGGGGAACATATGATATACCCATGATGGTAACATTTTTTGGAAGGGTTAGAGAAAATCATTATGCATCCAAATACATGTGATCACATATTGATCAATGCATGTGATGTTATAGTAACTTGTTTTCCCTCCTATAAATAAGAGCATTTGCTTATTGAGTTAAGTAATTAATTAAGTTTGATTAAGTACATCTCTATAAGAAGAACTGTATGTAATTGTGTTGTGATCAACTTATGTTTATTTCAATTAGTTTGTAAATAAATTTAGGACTAATAATACATGTTTGGTTAGATCATAAGATGACAAATATGTAATATATTAGAGATTATGTTTCATAACATCTTCATTATATCACATATCTCTTTAACAATCCCGTGAATCTCTTTTTTGCTTTGGATATATTATTTGGTTTACATATTTGAATATTTGAAATCCTGAATACAAACTCATTCAGAATTACATAAAAAAAAATAACTCTCTGCAATTCTCTATGTTTCATATCTATCAACACACTTGACTTTCATGGCATTTATTTTTCAACTGGATTCCATATAAAAATTACCAAGTTAGGAAATAAGCTTTTTATATTCAACTGGATTCCATATAATTGTATCATACGTCATGTTTGATGGCTTATATTCAAATGAAATACACCTGCACATATTGATTTTAAGTTAACGAAGGTCAACCAATGGCGGGTCTTGCACGCCAACACCAACACCAACACCACTCTTCATATACTTCTTTAATAGGTAAGCGATACGATACTGTCGTATGATATTATTGGTGCTAAGTAATTCATTTTCTTATATATAACACACACCAATCTACATGATTTTGGAATTAATAGTTTTATTTTTCTTTTTGAAAATCTGGTGAAGAAGTCATTGGCCACTCTATATTAACAACCGTTGTTTTTCAAATTATCAACAGTTATTTTGCTGCTGTTTTGTAATTTTCTCATGCATGCCTTCCCTTTTTGTTAACAACCGTCTATTGATTTGTTTCTACGGGTGTGAATCGATCGGTTAATCCTTAATTTTTAACCGAACCGAAATTTTTCGTTTAAGTAAATGTGTAACCGATTTAACCATATTATGACACATAACCTTTAACCATTATATTTCGGTCGGTTTTGGTTAATTCGGTTATTAACCAGTTCAACAAATATAAATTCATCAACTCAATATTCAAAAAAACAATTTAACACAGATATAAATTCATATTCAGCAAATTAATATTTAATCCAATATTATGAAATTTTGGTTTCCTTAATAGCCAATAATTTAATAATTTTCGGTTTTAACAATTTATCTAACAATTGGTCTATGAAATTTTGTTATTTACTTATTTAGGGTTTTGAACCATGTATATATTCTGGTTAATCGTTTAGTTCGGTTATACGAATCTCATAACCGTAACCAAATCGAATAACCGAAAAAGTTAAAAATTTTAACCGCAAAAACCGATTTAATCACAATAACCGAACCGTTATAAAAAAAATGGGTCGGAACGGTTCGGTTAATCGGTTAAAACCGATTAATGCACACCCCTATTTGTTTCTTCATAAATATTTATTAAGATTCATGTTATATATGTATCATTAAAAAAATAAAAAATAACTTCAATTTAATCCGGACGACTCCAAAATAATAGTCATTTGAGGCGGAATTTAATTAATAATCAAAATCCTAATAAGAAAACAATAAATTAAGAACATGCTATAATATATAATATTATTATTAAATTTGAGTCACATCAGATGAGCCGGCCGGGAGAAAATCATAGAGTTATTGGAGACAAGTTTGATAAAGAAGTTGGTATACATTTTGTCATATAGATAAGCATTCTTAGAGTCATCGACTAAAGCCAAAATAGCATCACTTCATGTCCACATCTAAAAATAAATAATTGTGTATACATATGAGTTAGAGATATTTGTATGGAAGGGTCTCGGATTAGGGCAAATTAGACTTAGGTTTTAGTTGACATATAAGTCATGAGTTCGAGTTCAGATGGTGCATTTAATTTAAGAGTGTGGGGGTAATTAGGGGTTTTACCTACTCCATTTAAGTCAAGGTGACGTGGTTTGACGGCGGGGTTTCCAAAAAAAAAAAAAGATAAATGTATAAAAGGATGCATAAAGGATAATAAAAATTAATCATAAAAAACATATACTATATTATAACACATAATAGGTTAAAATTTGATTTTCATAAAAAAATGTTAGATACTTTTCATTTTTGCGGGAGTAAATCAAGATTATCACATTAAAAAATCAGATATTTTATTAATTTATATGACGCATTTTAACAAAATTTTAAATCGAGCGAGGGCGATTGCTCCTGCTCACCTTAATGGATGACAAAATATCGGGTCGAGCCGGACTTGAGCTTTTAAAATTAGGAAAAAAAAAACTAAAATTTTGAATTTGTTTATACTTAAAAAAGTAAAAATTATGAATTTAAATACTTTTAATGATTTTTTTTTTTTTGGATTAGACGTTTAAAATTTAGTTTTAAATTCATATATTAGGATTAAAATTTTATATATTTAACTAAAATCGAATCCAAATTTGAGTTTTTTGTTTCTGCTATTCTTACTCACCTCAATGTGACTCTGTACTGAGATACTGTTAAAAAGTTTAATATGTCAAAATTATACCTACGTTTGATGATTCATATTTCTAGATTTAATTTTTCCCTTTTAATTTGATTTTTTATTTTGTTTTTGTCAATTTTCAAAGAAGAATTTTCAGCCACTTTAATCATAACAAATGTACGGTCCAATTCTAAAGCCTAGAAGCACCCTGAGGTGAACATGAACCTAGACATAATAAAATAGGACACACAAGCTTGAATGATTGGGCGAAGCTAGCTCTTGGTTTCTTGGCCAATTTTGAGTTGTTTAATTTAGAATAAAAATCCATGTGCTTAATTATATATTGAGCAACCAAACTTTCAAAGAAACTGACATTAAAAATTAAAAATAAAAAAATATTTGAAAAATGAAATTCTAATAGGCTATTTAACCATTGACTGGACATTTATCTCTGATTATCATTATATAGTAATGTCATGATTTTTTTTTTAAATCGTTGGAAATCTTACAGTCAAACCACCTATTTCGGATTTAAACGGAATAGATAAAATCTCTGACTGTCTCAGACTCTTATAAAAAATACACTTCTTGTATTCGAACTAAGGATCTCAAGGTAAGATCCTGAGTCATACACCACCAAATCACGCCCCTTGATGAAGTAATGTCATGACATATTAGGTGATATATATAAAAAAATATTTGATTACTTCATTCATTTTTTTTAATCTTTTGTTACAAGGAGTTTCATTTTCAAATACTGTAAGATAGAAATTAGAACAATAAGAAAAATTCAAAATATATATTTTCAATTAGAATCAAAGTATGTAGGGAAAAAAGAGAGGAAAAAAACTCATAATTTGATATGTAATTATTGCGTTGAGATGCATAGTTCATATTCTTGCTTTGATGTCTTGAAATTTTTAATTACACATTTGGAACAGATTATAGATAAGAATTTAGAGGTCAAATAATAGTAAATAATAATTTTAGGAGGTCAAATCATGCAATGTTAAAAAAATGTTAAATATATATATCTCTTTTCTGTCTCTTTTGATTTCATGGACTCTCCGCCACTAACACAGTTAGATTTTTTACTAATCTTACAACATTGTTTCAACAATTTAACTTCGTTTCATATTTTGCAAATATGTATATGATTTCGATGTCCAGGAAATTAAATTATCAATTTTTTTTTTGGTATTGGACTATTGGTTGATCTGTTTTAGTAAGAGGTGACCAACACACACATATATAGATTTCATGAATTGACTGATGATAAGATTTATAATCTCGAAAATGTTAAAATACATTATTTATTGGAGGAATTTGACATTTTTACAAGTGTATTTTTATTGTTTATGTCGGAAATTCCTCCGCAAAATTATGCAATATGAATTTAAGGGGAATAAGTAAAATTTCTGATTGATCTAGACTCTAACAAAAAATACATTATGGTTTCGGAAAAAAAATCCATATAACAAAAGTACTACTATCTTATACATGACAAAAAAAAATAATAATAATAACAATATTAATAGGATGACGATAAGTCAAAAATAAAATAAAATAATTTATTATATAAGTTGATCGTATAGGAATATAAATTAAAATATTGATTATATAAGTTTTCTAATAATGATATAGAAACAAGTGAATTACACAGATCCAATCACATATACATTAAATCAACGTTGTTTTAATAACATATATATATGATTGGATTTATGTAATCCATTTGTATCATTTTATGAACAGATTCAACCACAAATATTATCGAAACAACGTTACTTTAATTAAAATAGCATAACTTTAATAACATCTCTGACTAAATCTGTATAATTTATCTGTGTGTTTTATCATGTGAACCTGACTTTGATAAAATCTCATCCATCTGTTTTTTTTTAATCACTAAACAAAGGGTACTTTCAATTTTTCAAATACTGTCATATAAGAGAAGAATTATTTAATGTATGTATATAAATCAAATGATTGACTTGGGGGGAGTGATTAACTGCGAATACTAAATGATAAAAAAATCTACCAAGGGAAAACACACCGGGGTCAATTTGGTCAAAAAAACCAACCTATTATGTTACTCTCTCACGCGTTTAAAAGTCAAAGTCTTGCCTTTCATTTCTAATTTCCTACGGGGTTCCTTTATTCTACCAAATTATTCCCAAGCAAAATCTTTTTATATATATAAATATATATACACACCCTCTGATGGCACTCCTTATTCAATCTTTCATATTCTCTACTTATCATATAAAATCTCGTAGCGATTTTTGAATTTCTTGAGAGTTCATTTGATAATATTCTGGAAACGGGAAAGTTGATAATAATTACATGGCCGGAGCTAGCGGAGGAAGATCTTTAGAGCAGACGCCGACATGGGCGGTGGCTGTTGTTTGTTTTGTTTTGGTTACGATTTCAATAATTATCGAATATATAATTCATCTTATTGGAAAGGTGAGAGATTTCGATCCCTGTATAGATTTATGGATTATTATTATTATTATTTTTAAAAAAAAAATTTATTATGCTCAGATGTTGTAACAATTTTTTCAGTGGTTCAAAAAGAAACGCAAAAGAGCTCTCTATGAAGCACTCGAAAAGATCAAATCAGGTACATAAAATTTCATTTTCTCCATTAATATATTTTACTACCTAAAAATCGACTGGATCGTCAGGCTTGAGTAGATATCTTACTGTCCATATAAAATATTCTTTTGTGTGTAGAGTTGATGTTACTGGGGTTCATATCATTGCTACTAACAGTGGGGGGAAGTTTAGTATCAAAAATATGCATACCAGAAAGTGTAGCAAATACGTGGCATCCATGCAGTAAGGAAGATGAAGATGAACTACTTAACAATAATGAGTCTGAAGAAACTACAGATGTTGAAAATCGCCGGAGACTTCTGGCGGCGGTGGCCTCCTCCGGTGGAAGTTTCAGGAGAGCTTTGGCGGCGGCATCTACCACTGATAAATGTGCAGCCAAGGTACTTTTGACTAAGTCTAATTTGTTTATAATTAATTAATTTATTTGTTAAAAAAAATCCCATTGGTATCTTTTATATTATGCATTGATTGATATGATTCTATGTAAAAAATGAAGCAATTTAGATTAGATTCTGTTTATAGAGTTTAGATTTTTCACTTAAAATTTCAACATTCGGCATATTTTGCAGGGCAAAGTTTCATTTGTATCTGAGGATGGGATTCATCAACTCCATATCTTCATCTTTGCCTTGGCAGTTTTCCATGTGCTTTACAGTGTACTTACAATGGCTTTGGGCAGAGCCAAGGTACTTAATTTTCACCATTTTTTTTTTTATATCTGTCTCAGTTCCCTCATACTCATTCATCTAATGGGTTTTTTCTTTTTTCTTTTTTGGGGGCTAATTAATTAATTAATTAATTTGCAGATGAAAAAGTGGAAGAAATGGGAAAAAGAAACAAGAACCATTGAGTATCAGTTCTCTCACGGTTAGTCCAATTTGAAAATTATTTCATGCCAAACATTTATTTTTTTTATTTTTATATATAAACTCAGGAACAATCCATGAGCACCAAAATTTTACATTGATTTGATTACAGATCCTGAGAGGTTTAGATTTGCAAGAGAGACATCGTTTGGAAGAAGGCATTTGAATTTCTGGACCAATACACCTGTCCTCATTTGGATAGTAAGAAATTCTCTTTGATTTGTTTGTTTGTTTGTTTATTTGTTTATTATTGATTATATTGAGTAGTCATATATGCATATAAGAGAATTTAAATTAAAACTTTCATTGCTCTAAGCTATCTTATAATTAATTTATAACATTGACATGTAAAAAATATTGAAAATACGTAACTAATTAAACTTCATTTTTAATGAATGTAGTTACAATATCTACTCTACCAATCCCTTTCATCATTAATTACATACATACATACATTTTCGTTAATACTTAAAGATTTTCAAACCTAACCATCAACAACTCAAATTTGTTAAATCTTTTGGACACACTTAACCTCCTTAATTATCATTATATGATATGAAAGATAAGTTATATGGGATGGTTTTTTTTTTTTTTTTTTTTTTTTTTTTAAAAAACACACGTAACCTCCTCATCCCATATAACTTGTCTTATCACTTGGACGTGCTATGTAAAATTTTAATATTTCTTAGTGAACAAACATACTATAAATTAATAGAGAATAAGATATTACAAAATATTTTAAAAAAAAATTGATTAATCTTTCATACGTGTAGGATCACATTGTTAATACCAGTCAATGTTCTAATTGAAGAACAATCAGTAGAAAACTTGTCATTAAATTAATGATTAAATTAATGAAAGTACATGACGGTCTTCGTTAGCATGGCTATTTTTCAGATAAAGACTGCACCAGAACCGTCCAATTTCGGACCAAAGATCATTGTTCAATAATATGACTTTTGATTTTTTCTTTTCAATCATAAATATTGTTTGACTTTATGAGTCATAATGACCACTTTGTCCCTTCCGTAGATCATTTCAGCAATGGCTTTGAATTTGTCATCTTTTGTGCATGTGTAATGTGAACTCGATTGAGGAAACATTCTTGTTCACATTGTTCTAATTTTTATTTTTATTTTTATTTTTTTAGGTATGTTTCTTCAGACAATTCGTTAGATCCGTTCCAAAGGTTGATTACTTGACACTAAGACATGGATTTATCATGGTAATTATTATTATTATTTTTTGTTATTTTTATAGCATTTTCAATATAATTTTGTCGACTGTTTTTCCAATCTTATCATAGCTTTCTGTGTTTTAAAAGTTGTTTTTATTATAAATTTGAATGAAATTAAGAGAGAGATTATGGGATAAACTCGAATTTTAAATCTCATTAAAGCTAATAATTCGATTAACTATTAATTCAAATGTAGAATTTATAAAAGTTGAATGTTCTTCGATTTTGAATTTTTCTTTTTAATCTTTTCTGGCTTATTGTAAAAAATTTCAGGCACATTTGGCACCACAAAGCCATACACAATTTAACTTCCAAAAATACATCAATAGGTCTCTCGAAGAGGATTTCAAGGTGGTTGTGGGAATCAGGTCAGTAAATTTTAATTTTTAAACCTTCTTATTTACTTATTTTTGTATATATTAATTCCAATAAAATAAATTTTGAAATATAAACTAACCCTTTTATTTATATTAATTTCAATTTCAGTCCAATAATCTGGTTCCTTGCAGTGGTGTTTCTGCTTTTCAACACTCATGGTCAGTAAATTCCATTTTTTTTAAAAATACTTACTTTTACTCCTTGTTTTTAATTTATCTGATTTATATATATATATATATAAACAAATCACTAATTTTGTATTAAAATTCTGTGTACAGGCTGGTATTCTTATCTATGGCTACCCTTTATTCCATTAATTGTAAGCATCTATAAATATAATCTCTCTCCAAACTTTAATACATTATTTGCTTAATCTTTTCATTGATTAATTACAATATTAGTAATTGTTAATCAATTGCTGATAATAAATATGCAGGTGATATTGCTAGTGGGAACAAAGCTGCAAGTGATAATAACAGAAATGGGAATTAAAATTCAAGAAAGAGGAGAAGTTGTAAAGGGAGTGCCAGTGGTTCAGCCTGGTGATCACTTGTTTTGGTTCAATCAACCAAGACTCATTCTTTGTCTCATCAATTTTGTTCTCTTTCAGGTACCTCTTTAATTTATTTCTCTTCAATGGAGGAGAAAATTTCAAGTACTCTTTGATGTATCATATATACACTCTCATTTTAGTAAAACGAATACCAAACTAAAAGGTAGAAAAACACGAACTCTAATATATTATCGGACAAAACACAATGCATTGGAGTATGTGTTTTTCTTAACTTTTAATATTTCGGTAAATACCTATTCATTTTGTTTTTACTTAAAGTTTTGTAATTATTTTTTTATTTTCTCCATTGCAGAATGCCTTTCAGCTTGCTTTCTTTGCATGGAGTTGGGTAAGTTCCTCTGGGTTTTATTTTTTCGTTTATGATTATTTTCCTTTTAATTAAAATGATATGCATGAAGCTCAATATTCTTTCTTTTTTTTTTTGGGACAGTACGAGTTCGGAATCAAATCTTGTTTCCATGAGCATATAGAAGATATTGTCATCAGAATCACAATGGGGTAATTAATTAGGCATTCTTTAATTTCCATTTCTAATTAAGATTCAATAATTAACCAAAAATTTCTAATTACCAATCAACATACTTAATTTTGGTTGGTTAATTTTCTCAGGGTCCTCATTCAATTTCTTTGCAGCTACGTAACTCTCCCTCTCTATGCTCTTGTAACTCAGGTATGTACAATTTACAATAAGTTACTCTAATAATCATGATATTAAATTACTTTATAACTATTCGATATCTAATTTACGACACGATTAATTAACAGATGGGTTCGAATATGAAACCAACCATATTCAATGAAACAGTAGCATCAGCACTAAGGAAATGGCATCACACGGCCAAAAAACAGGTTAAACAAAACAAAGGGTCTGTGACACCATTTTCTAGCAGACCATCCACACCATCCCACAACACGTCTCCGGTGCACCTCCTCCGCCACTACCGGAGCGAAATGGACAGCGTCAACACGTCGCCGAGAAGATCGTTGGAGTATTGGGATACGGATTCGCCCTCGCCGTCACACACGGTCCACGGTGAGGGTTCATCATCACTCCACATTGAACAAGGTTACTACTTAGAATATAACAAGGAAGTAAATGAGCCGGGGCCTAGCCAACAACATGAGATTGATATTGTAACAAGCAAAGAATTTTCATTTGATAAGAGGACAAGTATATAATTAATATATTAAATTAATTATAAGGGTAAGGCCATGCATGAAGAGGATCATGAAAATTTGAAGCCTTTGATTAATTTCGCAATTATCTTAAACCTTGTAAAGAAAAAGTTCTTTTGTTCTTTGGAGGAGTTGGCAGTACAGAAATTGATGATGCTCAAGGAGCTTTTGCAATTTTTATAGCATATGTACTTAATTATTTTATATAATTTTTATTTGTGTAAATAATGGGTTTGTTTTTCAATTACTAGAGATGAGGCTATATAGTCAGACATACATACATATATATTGAGATTTGTAATTGTACTCCTTAAAACAAATGTTCAAGTACTGAAACGCTAACAAACTTCTCTACTAAAGATAGAGTTGATTTTTTTTTCCTGTTATTTAATTTATTTAGAAAAATTTTAATTGTTAATTGCAAAATCAATGGAAGAATTATGATTTTTTTTTTAAAAAAAATGGGCATACCACAATTCAATCTCTCTGTACTCCCCCCAACTTATATGAAGAAGGTTCAAATCATATTTCTTGTTTTCAACAAAAATATATTATATATATATATATATATATATATATAATATCTCCAGGTCCGGACGTTCGGATGAATTTTTACGTCCGGATCAACGCAAAATATTAGTACTTTATCGTGTAATTTTTTTTGAAATTCGGATACACACAAAATACTAATACTTTGTATTGATCTAGACGCAAAATTTCATTCGGACGTCCGGACCTGAAGCCGCCTCTATATATATAAATGTTAGAGGATCATTGGCTGAAACTGATATGCAAGTAAAGTGAAATTGAGAATAATTGTTACTTTAGGAGACGTTGTCTACCACATGACAATATAATAATAATTAGAAGGCTTAGCCTACCATAAATATTAACTATAAAATAAAGCAATGAGACAGAGATTTAACATGGTAAAACCATCCATGTGAGGGATATATCACTGGCAAATGTAGAAGGATTTTCACTATAGTGAAAAGAATTTTATAACTTATTTCTAAACACAAGTAGTGAACAATCTCACACTCTCTTGTGGCTCTACCATTTGTAGATGCTCATAGTGAGAAGCTTGATAGCGAGACTTGAAGGCAACAAAGGAGTGTGACTCGCTGATACCTTATGGCGAATAGTTGTATTCTTTACCGGTCCAAGGAACTGAATATAACAATAACAAGCAAGACCAAGGTATATGACCAAAAAGGCCTTGTCACGAGCTGGACTCGAACCTCTGAGAGCAAAACAAAAGACATACCATGTTTCATTCTGATCACGCCCGTTCAACTTCCGTGCCGGAGGAAATGGGATTCGAACCCATGATACAATCTTCTTGTATGTCGATTTAGCAAACCAATGCCTTAAGCCACTCAGCCATCCCTCCAAGTTATTGATCAGAATTTTATGTGCGCCCGAAGGGCTATCTGATACGATCAACTTCGAAAGCCGCATGTCCTTCTTTTCTTGCTTTGCTACCGTCTGTGGCATTTGTCCTGCAAACAAGCCCATCTCTTCCTTTCTTCTTTGTCTTATTCGTTTTCATATTTTTAGTACAAGTCAAAGGAACTTATCTAATATCAGTAAAGTGATTGAGTGGACTAAGTCATTGGACCTACCCATGAGCTATGAGTACGGCTGGAAGGGTGTGAAAATAACCCCTATCCTTGGGAAAGCCCCAGCGGGAAGGTGAAAGACGAGACAGGAAGTGGCGAGCATCGTCGTCCAGTCGAATGAACGTAAACGAGTTGGTCGACTTTGGGATTTCTGCGACTAAGGTATCTGAACAACTCGGCAGGGGCATAAGAGGGAATTCTCCTCATCCGGAGGACCAGGGGTCAGAGAGTAGATGTTGTTCTTCAACCCAGCTTGGAGCTCGGGTAAAGTATTCCCGGTATGACCGACCAGAGGAAGCAACATGGCACGGATTTTATAGACCGACAACATCAAAGCTGAGGCCGACCACATTATACTAGAAGCTCGGCTTGGTTTTGTCTTGCTTTCTGGAACGGGTAGATGAGTTCAGATATTTCGGGTCAGGACGATATCAGTTTGGGAAGCTCGACAGATCACTTGGCCGACCTCTTGAAGACCGACGCAAGATCAGAGTTGTTGGATTTTTCCCTCTGAAACATGTCATTATTCAAAGTCTCTTTACAGACTAGCATCATTATTATTGAGTGTGGCAGTGGAGAAAACATAGTGATGTGACAGACCGTCAGGGGACATACTTGCTTTCGACGACGACAGTCTTGGGACAGGGAGCCTGTCAATCAGTCGGAGACCACGCGGGAAACGTCATAAAGTTGGAGGAACAGTGTTGTAATTCATGAGTGTATAAAGGAAAGTTAGATTCATTTGTAGGGGAGATACAAAAACGGGTAACCAAAAGAAAAATGAGCACTACTTGTAAAACTTCGTAAGCAAAACAACTCGGTTTTCATTAGGCCATCCGTGAAAACAGATCGGCCGAGCTGGTTTTGGTAATAAAAGTAACACCTCATTTTGTGCCCGTGGACGTAGGCTGGATTTGCTCCGTCGAACCACGTTAAAACTCTATTTTCGATCTTTGTGTTTTCTCCGCTTTTTACTACATTTGCCTTTGGTTTTCCCATAACCAAACAAATTCAAGGTTGATGAAGAGTTGTCTCGGGAGGGTTATCTCGAAACTACCCATGGGACGAAAATCATCCGTCAACAGTTGGCGCCGTCTGTGGGGAACATGAACAAAAAGCAACTTGCGTAGTAAGACGATGGTAGAAGGTGGAAATCGTGGGTTGTTGGAGAGTTCAGCAGCACAATGGATGAAAGGGGAAAAGAATGAGAAGAAGCTGGTTAGAACGAGAAGAAAAAAAATGTTTCGCATGAAGAATGAGGGTGGATAGCAGAAGCTTTCCTTTTTTGAGTTGTAGAATGGAATGTAAGAGGGATAGACAACGATCACCTATTAGGACTGAGTTGCAGAATGAAATGTAACATTGTGGATTGGTGAAGTTCGTTGGCAGTGGCTGAACCAGTCCCTCCAGGAGCAGGTGCCATACTTGCTCGGCCAGTCAGAGTCCTCAGTTTCACAGGTTGCCAATGCTGAAAGATCTGCCAGAGAACTAGTCAGCCAATGGCAGGGGATGACGTCCCTCAGGCCCCCTCAATTGTTGTGGTGGTCTCCCTGAATGAGAGGAAAAGAGAAAAAGCGCACGGGGAGAACCACAAGGGGTCAGAACAGAAGACCTTGGCTAGGCTTCTAGATTTTACTCGGGATATGCAAGGTCCCGGGAAAATGCATTGTTCAAAAATGTTTATGGAGAGCTCGGCACTAGGGGACCCTGTCGACATGATCAGAAAGCAAGTTCAGGAGGCTCTGAATAAGCCATGACTAGATGAAGCTCAGACTGCCAGGACAAGAACCAGAAGGAACATCCTCTCTTAAAATGACCTGCAAAGAGTTGTAAGAAGGGCAGCATGTCCCTTGAATATGAATAAAACTCTCATTTTTTAAAGAAACTTGTTTATCTTGTTTGTTTGTTAATCAAATGTGAAATTTATTTCGATATTCTCGGGATGTGCTCGATGCGAATGGGTGATCGGTAGTCGGGAAGGGCACCAAGCCCGTGGCACGACAATCCCGGGTGTCATTATCAAACCCCCGGGTGGAAGTGTTTCGACCTAGCTCATTTCACCTTTGAGGATCCAGAACGCATCAAGGGATGAGGTGCATGTGGGAAAAATATGAACCTCTCGCGGCACGCCAATCCCGGGTGTCATTATCAAACCCCCGAGGTAGGAGCGTTACTACCCCATGACTCGCATCTTTGAAGAGCACATCGGGTAAACATGACCTAGGGAGGTTTCTTCCCCTACAAGTCGGCTGGTGAATCCCGCTGAGAACCACCAGACCATCTGGCTTGAGTATAGCCGAATGACCCCCTTAATTGCAGGAGTCTCGGATAAACCGGACCCAATGAGATTTCTTCCTCTGCGAGTTGGCTGATGAGTCCCGTTGAAAGCCATCAGACCACCTGGCTTGGGTATAGCTGAATGGTCCCATTGATTACATGAGTCTCGGGTAAACCAGACCCAGAGAGGTTTCTTCCCTTGCAAGTCGGCTAGTGAGTCCCGTTGAGAACCACCCAGGAAGGGCACACACGGGGTGTCTTCCTCTCCGTGGGGATTTTCCTGACCTTCTCGGATCGGCGTATCTGTAGCCTGGTTAGCCGGGACACTGAATCGTAAGGTTCAGAATTGTATTTTGGGAGGCATCGGGCAGGACGCTGCCTCGGAGCGCTCGAGTTGTTGTTTTTTCATGAATTGTGTGGAGTATGTGCTAAGTCACCTCCATTTTGATAACTTTACCTTGTTACGTTTTTTGTTTTTCACCGATGTCTGGCAAGGGGACGCCCGCGTCATGATCCGCAGGCCCGACATGAGGCATCTCGATTTCAGTTTTGGAGGCAAGATGGACTCCAATTTCGGCCTCGGGCACTTCAAGGGCAGAGACGAGAGCCTTAGGCTGGATCTCCCCAGGGGCTTGGGACATGGGCACGGATGGCCACGTGGATTGGTTCCATGTTAACCCCGGCATCAGAATTCGAACAATCTCGGCACAATAGACGATTCCCTTGAGTTGGGCACTCTCCAGCTCGCCCTCCAGTGCATCCTCCCTATTTTCTAAATCAGCCTCTCTCATTTTCAGCTCATCTCGAGCCTGATCTCTCTCGTCAGTCATCTTCCTCGGCTTAGATTCGGCGTTCGACACCTCCTACCTCAAGTGATTGTTTTCCTCTTGAGCAGCCTCCATATCCTTCTTGGCAGTTTCATCATTCTTCATGACCTGTGAAGAAGCATTCCAGATGGATTCATTCAGTTTAAGGTCCTCGCCCGCCGTTACTCAAGAGTTTTGATTGTCTCATCCTTTTTTGCCAGTTCGGCCTCCTGTTAGTGAGTTGACTTTGAAGCCTCTGCATTTATCCCCCTTCAGATAAATGACTTATAAGCAGGTCCTTATTCTGGTCCATCAAGTAATTATCCTACAATAAAGAAGGGGAAGAAATCATAAAGCAAGTAAAAATACAGTACGAGAGCAAATAAGAAAATCTACCCTCCATGGAGATTTCCTCGTGTTGCGGGATCTTCTCCAGGGGCAATGCTTCAGCCAGCTGATTGATTGCCGGCACCATGTGAGAAGTGGCTTATCGAACCTTCTCACTGAGGTCATCCACCCCCAGTGCCGTAACACCATTTCCGGAACTTGGGGAAGCCTTAGCAACTCGCCTCTCCCCCGAGCAATGGACCTTCTCCTCAAGGGCTGATGCTGCTGCTGCTCCTTCTCCTCAAGTTCGGTCCCTACGTCTCCAGACAGGCGACGACACTTGCTCAAAGGCCTGGAGGACCCAGATGAAGGTCGGGCAGTTGTGATTGGTACCACCCTTATTGGAGAAGGTGTTGGCTGCACCGCTGATCGAGCAACCGATTTAGTTTTTCCCTGTCCTCCACGAGAATCGAGGTGGTCAACCATCTCCGAAAGCTTCCAAATTCGCCCGGCCCGAGCTTCTTCACCAAATCTTTAATTTTGTCAAGGACATTGGGCTGCTTCGACATTCCTGCCAAGTAAAAAGCAAAAAGCATGGTCAATTCGGAATTCAGTTGATTTCAAGTCATTTATGAGTCAAGCAAACAATGAGATCAGTTAGAAAGCTAGTGAGAATCTACCTAGCCACCTCGGGACCTGTGGGGGTGCACTTCGATTGAGGTCCGACTCCAAGAAGGTCGAGTCATTGACTACCCTCTTCCAGTGGCTGGCATAACTCCATGCCACCGTGATCCTACTTCGGACCTCATGAGTAACCTTGGGAGGATCCCTCCAGTAGGCTGAGAAGGGTTAAGAAGTTAGCGTTTTATCATGAAAGTTGAGAAAAAGAAGCCAATAGCTCGGGTCCTAACCTCCAGCTCTGAAGATATCGGGGACCTCTGTCATCTCCGAGTATGTTGGCCAGGTTCGTCCTCAGTCGCATGTAGCCCAAAACCAGGGGTCTTTGAAGTTTTTGTTGGTTTGGGGAAGGTCCTTGATAATGGTAGGGACATCAGCATACGAGGAGAGGTAATACCAACCGTGATGGGATCTTGGGTTGGCCTTCAATTTGTAGAGCCTTTTCAACTCCTCAAAAGTCGGCTCTCCGAGGCCTGCCCGATGCCAGATCACATGCAAGCCGACCAGAATTATCCAGCTATTCAAGTTTTGTTGACAGGGGGCAATCTCCATCATGGCCAGCATCCCCGCAAAGTATGGTTGAATGGGTAGCCGAAGATCACATTCAAATAGAGATGGAAGAAGGGCGACCGAGCCATCGTCAGGTTGGTGGAGTACGTATAAGACATCTCCCGTGATGGTGGAGGGCCGGTTCATGTCCAAGGCCGAGCAGTACAGTTCTCCCGGCTCGGGATCTCTCCGAGGGATTCTATGGTGGTAAGTATTGTTTCGTTCTTGAGAATGGGTTGGGGTGGTGTCTAGCTCCTCTAAGCTAGGAGAGCCCGAGCTGGAAGCGGTTTCTTCAGTAAGAGGAGATTGAGGTTTTGCGGGCTTGGCCGAAGAAGATTCAGCGTCAGACATTCCTGGCAGTCACCATGAATGAGAAGGTCAGTCAGCGGTCAGTTTAAGGCACAACGGATCTGAACCGGAACCGAACCGATTGGAACCGGACGGTTCTGGTTCCAACTGGTTCCAAATTCGGAACCAAAACCGTGATTGATCAGCTCGGTTGGGGTTCCACCCCAACGCGAACCGGTCGGAACCATACGGTTCCAACATGAACCCTCCCAACGACCAGTAGCCGTTGGGTTTAAGGGGCAGAGAGCTGTTTGGCTCCATGCCCCTTAAATTAAAAAAATTAAATTGCCGTTGGCCATTTAATTTTTTTATATATTATATAATTCCTATTATACCACTAATAACGGTAATAAAACAGTTATATTTAGAGGCATTTTTTGTATCAAAAAAATTCTAAAACTCTATAAATATGATTCATTTTTCATTATTTCAACACATCAATTTCTCAATTCTCTCAATTCCTACAATTCTCTTATTCTCAATCTCAATTAGTTATTATCATTCACAATTAGTCAATTTTCTTATTCTTCTTACTTATTTCTTAAACAAAAAATGACAAGCTCATCTGAGAACATAATGTCAAATATGTTAACCCAAGAGAGCGGCCCTAGTGTTAGTTCACAATCACGGAGAAAAGAAAGTTAAAGCTTGTTCCACGGATGTTTTCAAAATTCATTTTCATTTAGACCACCAAGACGATGAAAGTTCAAGAGCAGTTTGCAACCATTGTGGGGTTTCCTACAAATTTTCTAGTGGATACAACAATATGATCAAGCACCTGGAAAGACATAATGCGGTTGAACTTGGAATTGATACGATGCAAACTCAAATGGCCAGATACGCATCATCTAGTAGAGGTATGAGTGCTGTAGATTTATTTAATTATTCTGATGCAAAATAGAGAATAATTTACGAAATTAACTTGTATGGCACATCTTTCTTAAGTTTTGGTGAAAAATTTCATTTTACTAATTACGTGCATAATGCTTTAAATCCTGCTGCATGTAGAATGACTCGAAACACAACAAAACGTCATATTTTTAAATTATACAAAGATGGTAAAATTATTTTAAATGAAATATTTAAAGAGACTAATGTCATATTTCTAGTGTTCTGATATTTATTGATGAGTGACCATGGCAAACACACTTATACATGGGTGTGACTTGTCATTGGATTGATGCATCATTTACCACGCAAAAATGACTTATTGCATTTAAAGTTTTTGATGACCAACATACTGCACAAAATATTTATAGAATGATGAAGGTAATTTTTGATGAATATGGTTTAGTAGATAAAATTTTAACAATTGGATTTGATAATGAATCTGCAAATACTGCATCCATCAATGATTTAAAAGAAATATGTCAACCAAATTTAGGGGGTCAGTTTTTTCATATTCGTTGCACATGTCATGTCCTTAACTTATGTGTTCAAGATGGTCTGAAATTTTTATCACCTTTCATTGATCCTATTAAGATGACATTTAATTGTATTTGGTCATATTCTCAAGTTAGGAGAGAATGAGCCAAGTTTTGTAAAATAAATTGTATTAAACCGATTAAATTTTCAAGAGAAGTTCCAACACGTTGGAATTCAACTTATTTTATTTTATGTCAAGCATTACAATACAAAGATGCATTATGTAGTTTTTTTTTTTCTCTCAACATATTCAAAATATCACATTTTTTCCCAGTCAATGGGATATTTGTGAAAAAAATTAAATATTTTAAAAGTTTTATGATGCTACTTTAATTTTTAGCGGGTTTATTATCCTACCACACATTTATTTCTTCTTGAAAGTTTGAATATTGTTGGTACTCTCGATGAACATGTTGACAGTAGCGATCCTAATGATATTGTTTTGTTCGAAGCCATTACTGCTATGAAGGTAAAATGATTGATTTATTTTAGAGAAATTCATTTACTTTATCTTATTGCTGCGGTTTTTTATCCTAGATTTAAATTAGAAGGTTGAATAGTGCTTACAAGCTTACTATGGTTATTAGGAATATTAAAAGAACTTGATATTACAAGAATAATAGTGAGATTAAGAAATGATTTAATTGAGTTATTTAATGATTATATGTAAGATATAACTTAGGAACATTAGGTGAATCTAGTAGTAGCGAACCGGTAATTCAAACAAGACTTAGTGCAGTGGATCATTGGTTACTGCAACGAAATAAAAAAGTTAGGGATACGACAACTAATAACCCCAAATTAGATATTTATTTATCTACAAATTTGAATTTCCTACTGAAAGTTTAGTTAGTAAAAATTTTAAAATCCTTGAATGGTGGAACCGACATCAAAATATATATCCTGCCATATATATTATTGCTAAAGAGATATTGACATCATCTATTTCCACTGTTGCGGTTGAGCAAGCCTTCAGCTTGTGAGGCAATATATTGAAAGCTAGACGATCTTCATTACATCCAAGTACTATAGAAGCAACGGCTTGTGTGGATGATTGAACTCGAGATGATCTGAGACAACAAGAATATGCCCCCGATGATTTTGAAGACTTGTTCAATAATGCATCTGCAACAACAAGTGCAAGCGGAACCGGAGCTGAATGATCAACTGATAATGATGATTGATATTTGATAATTACAAAATTGTAAATTTCCAAAGGGGGAATATCTTATAATTGTAATGGAACTATATGAGCTTTGATTCCTCTTACCCCTGGAGGATACGTAGGCAACTTAAATTTTTTAAAATTTAAGTCTATTCAATTTAATAATTTTATTTATTTATTAAATTAATCTAATTTATTTTAATTTATTTTCGAATTTTTTATATAATTAAAAAAAAAGGTTCGAACCGGAACCGACCGGTTAGGTTCACAGTTCCGGTTCCACACTTATGGAACCGGGAACCGGCCGATTCGGTTCGATTCCGAACCGAAACTGAACCGCCGGCCAGGTCTATCTAAATGCCCTGGCAATTAGGGGTGGGCAAAAAAAACCAACCGAACCAAACCAAACCGCAAACCGGACCGAATTTATGGTTTTTTTCCTAACGGTTCGGTTTGCGGTTCGGATTGGCCCACCCAAAACGGTTTACGGTTCGGTTCAGGACCTAATCCGAACCGCACCTATTAAACCGAGCCGAACCGTTATAATTAAAAAAATATAAATTTTTTATAAAAAATATAAATTTTTTATAAAAAATTTTGTATTTTTCTTTAAATTTATTATATGTTTTTCTTTTTTATTAGTATGTTAATACTTTTATTCTTAAATTTTTGTTAATATTTATTTGTTAATACTTTTATTCTTCAATTTATTTGTTTTATGGTAACATCATTATTCTTGAAAGTAAGATGTTGGATTTGTCTCTTATTAGAATGACAGTAGCATTCTTATTCGAGGTAATTTTAAAAAACAATAATTAATTGTGCCTCATTTTTCAATCATTTATGGAGTGCCTTTGTTCCATAGAGTCACAGCTTACACCCTATCACTTCATACCATTTGTTGGATAGACTTTTTTTCACTTAAGTGGATGAAATTTTATTTTAAATATAATAATCCGTAAACCGAAACCGAACCAATCCGTAAACCGCTGGTTTAAAAATTTTTCAATGCGAACCAAACCGTTATTTAATGGTTTGGTTTGAGAGGTAAAAAATCCGAACTGTAAAATATGGTTTGGTTCGGTTTTTAGCAAAAACCGAACCAAACCGAACCGCGCCCACCCCTACTGGCAATAGCCACAAACAACAAATCTCTCCATAAACACATACAACCAAACACGAAACTTAAAAAACCTGAAATGCATGTATCCTACCCTACTACCCATACTTCAACCAGAGGACACTTGTACCATACACACAGCACCAAACCAGAAACATGCTTCGCGACACAGAACGAGAAGATGAGAAATGAAGAACAAATAGCATCAAGTGAACAAACATCCGCAAACACCAAACAACGATGGAAACGTACAGCAAATGAAAAGAGAGAGGTCGAGCAGAGACTTACTTGATTTGGGAAAAAAGAGTTGGCGGTTGGTCTGGTCGGTTGTAAGTTTGTTGGTCTCGCGAACAAGGTAGCTTTTGCAGTTTGAGAGTTGTGATTTTCGTAAAAGTGAGAAAGAAGCATTGCTTTTGCTTTCTTATGGTCAGCACGATGTATTTTTGTCCGTCGGATCGGGAAAGTCTCCGGATATGCGCCACATGTCATCTTCGAGCTCCATCTGATCAGATTGAGATGAACGGTTAAGATTGAAAGACTTTTGGTTGCCTCGAGAACGGCCGATTGATTTGAGTTTTTTGGCGGCAGACCATGAGCTCCTGACAGATGGCACGATCAGATTAAACCCTAAAAGTGATTTGATGGGCATTTAAGGAGATGTGATGGCTTGCGGTTCTCGATGGACAGCTACCAAAAGGGTAAAAAGGATATTTGCTTCCAGTTGGGGAATCGTTTGAAAGACATCATAATCTTTTTTGACCGAGGACGTGGGGCCGAAATAGTTTTCTATTTTTTTCCTGCTATCGACCACCAGATGATGGATGTTGCACTTCAGACTTTTGTAGTTACCAGCACCAACTCATACACTCGTGGAACTGAGAACTAGGGGATGGATGTTGATGAAGATTTCTGCGACTAAGGTATCTGAACAGCTCGACATGGGCATAAGAGGGAATTATCCTCATCCGGAGGACCAGGGGTCAGAGAGTAGATGTTGTTCTTCAACCCGGCTTGGAGCTCGGGTAAAGTGTTCTCGGTATGACCGACCAGAGGAAGAAACATGGCACAAACTTTATAGACCGACAACATCATAGCCGAGGCCGACCACATTAGACCGGAAGCTCGGCTTGTTTTTGTCTTGCTTTCTGGAACAGGTAGATGAGTTCATATATTTTGGGTCAAGACGATATCAGTTTGGAAGCTCGGCAGATCACTTGGCCGACCTCTTGAAGACCGACGCAAGATAAGAGTTGTTGGATTTTTTCCTCCGAAACGTGTCATTATTCAAAGTTATTGTTGCGTGTGGAAGTGGAGAAAACTGAGTGATGTGACAGACCGTCAGGCGGCAGACTTGCTTTCGGCGACAACAATCTTGAGACAGGGAGCCCGTCAATCAGTCGGAGACTACGCGGGAAATGTCATAAAGTTGGAGGAACATTGTTGTAATTCATGAGTATATAAAGGAAAATTAGATTCATTTGTATGGGAGATAAAAAAAAATAGGCAACCAAAAGAAAAATGAGCACTACTTGTAAAATACCGTAAGAAAAACAACTCAGTTTTCATTAGGCCATCCATGAAAACAGGTCGGTCGAGCTGGTTTTGGTAATAAAAGTAACACCCCATTTTGTGCCCGTGTACGTAGGCTGGATTTGCTCCGCCGAACCACGTTAAAACTCTTTTGTCTATCTTTGTGTTTTCTCATTTTTTTACTACATTTGCATTTGGTCTCCCCATAACCAAACAAATTCAAGTTTGATGGAGGGTTGTCTTGGGAAGATTATCTCAAAACTACATCTGGGACGAAAATCATCCGTCAACACTCTTAAAATATGAGAATTACAACACTCTCATAAACTCTTAAGCAGATTCAATATTTTTCACTTTTAGAATACATAAGATTTGTTTGAGAATGTAATAAATAAAAATAATGAAATGAATCTTTTATTTATAGACATGAGATTCATTGTGTAAATAATGAATTTTAATTTTAATTTTTTTTTTTTTTGTATGTGGGACTTATCCACATAAATAATTTATATTTAATATTATTATATGGTGTCTTTTTGACTAAAACACTGAAAAGTGCTTAACAATATATATGGGGGATGAACAAATTCTAAGTTTAAATAATTTTTTAACTCTTAGCTAAAATAAATAGAATTATTTGAAAACCTCGGAATCATGTCATATATTAATAGATTGTGTAAAATAATAAACACATATTGAGAAAATCTTAATTATAAAATCAATTTGACTTGTGGAACTTTGATATCGATAGATTTATTTTTAACCCATGTTGACATTGTAGCCAAAAGACCAAAAAATAAATTACGTGACGAAACTGTTTGATATTTGATATTAGAATTGACTGAATTTATTATTAAATATAAAAAATTATTTACCTTTCAATTCTTATCTATATGGGTAAAAATGGAGACTCGAATTCTTATCTCTAAATAGGTTGTTAAAAAAAAAGAGTCTCGATAATTTTAGAAAGATTATAATTCTAAGAAAATTACAAATTTAAGAAAAGAGGACAAAATTTACAAGGAATGATATTTTAAAATATCACAAAGAGAACATTTACTTTTTAGGTTATTAATGTTTCTCATTGAATGCGGCAAAAAAAAAGTGATAAGATTATGTATTTTTCAATGGGTTTTATATTTGATTCTTCAAGGTATAATTTTGATTTGGATAGGGAAATAAATACTTGATGGCCTGATTTTGCTTTGTTTTAAGATCAATAAAAACTTTCTGCAAGATTAACACTTCGAAACTTAAGTTAAAATTTTTATTTTTTGTTTAAAAATCAATTTATTGTTTTTTCTTCTAATTTTTTTTTTCCTCAATTTCTATGTTCTTTAAACATTTTTGTGAATATTTCACTTTTCTTAGAATGTCAATCTCATTTTCTAGAGTTCTTACTTCGTTCTTATAGTTTCACTTTTTTTTCATGTGAGTGAAGGTTTTCCTTTCCTATTATTGACATTTGTCCATTGGTGAACTTATGTTTGATGCATGTTAAATATTTGGCATGTGTCATACTGACATGTAAAATTAGGCGTGATTACACTTGTCATTATACATGCTAAAGTAAGTTTGCATGTTAAGCTAAGTGGATTGCCATTAAAGCTCACTAACTTTGGATTATATATGGTGTGTGTGACTTCATGTATTCCGGATTGTTGTTATAGTGGTTGGAGTACCTCCATTTTATTCCCTTATTAATTCTGAGTACCTCCATTATATTCCCTTATTAATTCATGGATTCCAGATTTAGACTCTCTCTATAGTAGGTTGACTTCGTAATGAACTTATCCTAGAGTGAACTAATTGATCTCTGGAGACTTAGAGTGACGTCACTCTGGAATGTTAGGCCTATGTCAATCGACATCCGAGTTCGGAGCCAGAGTGCTGTTATAAGAGTTCGGAATACCTCCATTAATTCTATACACCCAGTTGATTAATGGATTCCGGAGTAAATTCTCTTCGGAATAAATTAATACCAGATTGGACAAATCTCAGAGTCTTTTGACCTCAATGTGAGTTGATCTTCGAGTGATGTCACTTCGGAGTGACGTCACTCCGGAATCATGTCCGAGTTTCAGTTACATTAAGGCAATTTATTAAGAAAGAATCATTAGAGTAATGACACGTGGTCAATAGAGCAGTGCTAAAATTAGTCACCTATTCATATTTATCATTTGATTTTTAAAATTTTTAATTATCCATTAAACTCCTAAGGTTATAATTCAATGTTGAAATCTTATTATAATGGCAAAAGAACCCAAAAATTATTTTTTCATTATAGATTTAACATCATGTTGCAACAATTAACTAAAAAAAAAATTAAAACCTACTGATAAAAATAAGAAGTATTAAAGACCTAAACACTTTTTTTCCTCTTTTTAATTACAATAATTATTATTAATGATATCCTCTTAAATCAACTATGTGATGAGCAGTCTAAAAAAGCAAGGCATAATAAATTATACAAAATTATTAGTAGGTATGAATAGATCTGGTCAAGGTTTCGGTTCCGAACCCTTACCGAACCAGTAAAATTCGGTTCCGATTAATTTTTTAGACAAGAATTTTATTTGTAATTTAATGTAAGTTTATTATATAAATTCAAATTTATAATTTTAAATTAATTTTTCAATCTCAAATTTTTATTTTAAAAAAGTAAAAAAAAAAAAAAACCGAATGGAACCGGAACCGAACGATTCGGTTCCACTTAAGTGTGGAACCGAAACCGAATCGGAATTAACCGGTCCGGTTTCGTTCCACACTCGTGGAACGGGGAACCGGACCGATGGCCAGGTTTAGGTATGAATAAGTAGTCATCAGTAGACTAAACAGCGGTTTGCAATGTTACCCTCCGTTGACATAAATAACATCAACATGTTCACCAATCCTCGGCAGAAAAATTTCTTTGAAAAATAAAAATAAAAACATATTTTTAAGTGAGGGTGTAGTTTTAGGGTATATTTGGATTGATGGCGGAACAAAACAGAACGAAGCGGAGTTTAATGTATCATAATTTTGTTTTAAAAAAAGAAGATGTTTATAACGTAATATTCCAAAATATTATTTGGTAAATAAATAGTAATTGAATGGAATATAACTAAATAGATTTTAAATACAATTGTGTCTTTTTAGATTTGTTTTTGGAAATATTGAAAACTCCGCCACCAAATCACCCGGCCCGTGCTTAAACAGAGCAGGTAAAACCCCCGGCTGTCTCAGGCTCTTACAAAAAATACACCTCATGTACTCGAACTCAGAATCTGACAACCAAGTATCACCACACCCCTTGAGGGCTTGTGTCCTTGTAGATTCTAAAAATAAACAAGACAATTATTTTAATATTATTTTTTCAAATGACAAATTTATCTTCACAAATAATTTTAATTTTTTAAGTTACGTTTCATCCCAACACCCCGATTTAAGCGACTCATTTTCAATGACTCAATGTCTCTTTTTATTACACTTTCTTCCATTCAATTCCATTCAATTCCATCAATCCAAACAATGAATTTTAAATATGTTAAATTATATTTTACTTCATTTCATCACCTTCCATCAATCCAAACATAGTCTTAGGTGTGATATTTGAGTATGAAGTTTTCATTGTTGAAATAACATTAATCGAACGGCCATGACATGATGTTACAGGCCAAATTTCCGGATAGCGGAAAGTCGGGTTTGTGCGGTACTTGTCGAGATTCATGTTTTATAAGTCAGTCTTCCTGATGTCCACGGACAAAAAACTCGATGATTGACATGTTTACGTACAATATTATAGCGGTAGGTTATAAAAGTTAATAAACATCCATAATATATATTAAGCAATATAAAAGAGTAAACACGTATTTACAATGATGATTCAAGACATCGAGAAATTACATGAGACAATCAAATATTATTAATATTATACTAATACACGATAAATATTAATACTTTATATTATATTCGTATGAAAAATTAATGCGGGCATCCACATTATTGAAATATTATACATGACTAATATGAGGAAAGCTGGGCAGGGCAGGGCAGGGCAGGGCAGGGGCAGGCAATAATAGCGAGTGGATTGAATCCAAGTGCTGCACTTGCATGCACCCATTAACAAACCACTTGGCTGTCAGCTTTTATTGTCTGCAGCTAAAAGCTTTTCCTTTCAACCCAAAAAAAAAAAAAAAAAAAAAAAGAGAGAGAGAGAGAATTATCCATTCACCAGTTTCTGCAACAAAATGACAAACCCTGCCCTCAGTTTTGCATCATTGCCCCCTGTTTCCCCCATCTCTGTGAACCCAAAACCATTTGCTATCTTTCAATTTCCTTCTCCTTTTTTTGAAACAATTTCCTTCTCCTTAATCGCTCTATATAACACTTAACTCGTAAAAGTCAGTTAGATATGGAGATGGAGACAGTACAGGGGTTTTTAGGGAAGCTGGGGCGGCAGTGCTATGCTGTGTTTTGCTTGGGAGTGATTCTTGTTTCAGTAACCATCGCTTACTATGTTGAAGCAGACGATTCTGGTGAAAGAACCAAGAGCAGTCGTCGTCTTCGAGCTTTGCATGGCCCTCCTCTTTCCTAATTCTACTGACCCATCAGTTTAGGATTATATACAGTTTTAACTTGTCAGAGTTTCTGGGTTTAATCTGTTTCTCTCTTTGTAAATATTTTTCTTTCCTGTTAAAGGTTGTGAGTGGTTAATTAGCTTGTTAATTAACGAAATAATAACAATAACTCTTCTGTAAGTGTTGACATGGCTCTCGTTTTTTTTTGTTTTCCATTACGAGTACCAAAGGAGCCGATAAATTTCTGATTGTAATAATCGAAATATGTAATGGAAAAAAAAAGGAATTTTTATGAATTATATTAATATATTCTATAGGTTTCTAGGGAAGGGAATCGTATGCAGGATGAGGTGAGAAGGAAGAGAGACTCCATTAAAAATAAATTCTCTTATCATGTTTAATCAATCACATTAATATATTCTATTATCTCAAAA